>JAGDYQ010000013.1:10610802-10666038 GCA_021962125.1 Bulinus truncatus
AACTGACATAAAGGTGGAATCAGGAGGAGTACAAAGGCAAACTGTAAATATGCATCCATCTACATAGATGCCCACAGCTAGACTAACTATAAAACAAAGCATGTGCTCCCAACTGTCGAGTTAATATACGTCATTTGTACCAAATGACGGGTATACACTAAAGCTCCCAATATTTACACTCAAGATGGCGGAATGACGCCATAGATACTGCGGTGGGCGGAGCCTAGCGAATTGCGTCATCAAACTTAGACTATATTATTTCTACACATTTTCCCCCTCTACCTAAGCATGATGTAATCATGTAAAACCCAATACTAATACCGACAAAAGGAAGCCACATGAAACAAAGTTCAATCATAGAACATATCCCAAATCATCATAACAACAAAATAAATTATACAATGATTCATCAAATCAATATTGCATGGAATTATAAATCAATACATGCAAAACAATATAATAAATATCATCAATCATATATGTATAAACATATTGAATTCAATTAAAATTTCTCATCATTTTAATAATTTTTTTTTTTTTTCGTCACTGATATTCATTATTTTATTAGATATTTTTTTTCTATGTGACTTGTTAATTTTTTTCTTTCATGTCACTTGTATATCTTTTCTATTATCTTTTTTTCAGGTGACTTTTTTTTCATGTCACTAGTTATTCTTCTTTTTTTTTCTCAAGTGACTTCTCTTTTTTTTATCATAATCATCAACTATTATTAAATATCATTATGTCATCATATAAACATATAATACATGTAACATAAACATTACGGTACACAAGATTTCTTACTGCCAGGACATAGGTTTGTTGAGAACTTAAGCTCATTTCAAATGCAACGTGATAACGTGTCAGCAATAACGTTCTCTTTACCAGGTATAGCTTGGACGATAAAATTAAAATCCTGCAGTAGGAGTGACCATCTGGCTACTTTATTATTCCCTAGCTTTTTGGAATTTATAAATGCCAGCGGCGCATGGTCAGTCCGAAGAATAAATTGGGCACCTAACAGATACCTTGCCAATTTTGTAATGCACCATGTGATGGCTAATCCCTCCCTCTCTATTGTAGCGTATCTTGTCTCTGGTGAGGTCAATTTACGACTGACATATAGCACTGGGTGTAACACACCATTGTGGCTCTGTAACAGGCCCCCCCCCCTATGGCAACGGCCGAGGCATCTGTGGCCAGAACGAATTGTTTACCTATGTCAGGTAACTTTAATATGGGCCCCTGAGCGAAGGCGGTTTTAATAATCTCCAGGGCCCGTTGACATTCATCAGACCAGATGATTTTGTTTGGCTCTCCCTTTTTAGTTAGATTAGCCAGAGGTTCCATTATATGAGCGAAATTCGGAATAAACTTCCGATAGAAATTGCATACGCCCAAAAGACTGCGCACCTGTTTCTTTGATGACGGTTTTTCAATATTTAATATCTTTGACACTGATTCACCTATGGGTTTTATTATATTATTTCCCACTTTATGTCCTAGGAAAGTTACTTCCGTCAGTCCTATCTCTACCTTAGTCGGTCTCACGGTTAAATTATGTCTCTTTAAAACTGTAAAAATTTCTCTTAGACTCCTAACATGTTTATCCCAGTCCTCATAAAAAATACAAATGTCATCCAGGTAGCAAACAGTGTCTTGTCTATGGGAAAATAATTTGGCCATCATCCTATTGAAGGTGGCTGGTGCATTTACTAGCCCAAAACTCATGAAATTCCATTGGAACAACCCAAATGGAGTTATAAATGCAGTCAATGGTTTGGCTTCAGGGGTCAGTGGTATTTGCCAATACCCTCTTGCTAAATCCAGTTTAGAAAAATATTTAGCTCTGGCTAGCCTGGTCATTAACTCCTCAGGATTGGGCATGGGATACGAGTCCATAATGGTTATTTTATTTAACTGTCTATAGTCTACACACAGTCTGATGTCACCTGTCTTTTTCTTAACTAACACTATGGGAGCTGCATATGGTGACTCTGATGGTTCTATGACACCCTGTTTCTGTAACCCTTCTAACTCTTTCTTGATATAGTCGCGGTGATGTAATGAGGTACATCACCCACGAACCCAGGGTAAAAATGTAGACCATTACCTCCCCCCTGAACTAGCATTGCCTGTTGTACCCTATCTCTTTGTCTCTGTCTGGTCTTGTCCATGGTTCTGGTCTGTTGTCCTTTTCTCCCCTGACTATTTCCCCGGGACCAAGTGCAGTTCCTAGCATAATGCCCCCTCCCGTTACACAGATAACATAAGCTATCACTACCTCCCCTTTTGCAGTCTCGCGATCTATGTCCGGCTCTCCCACATGAGAAACATAATTTGTCCCCGTCATGTCGGTCACTGGATCTATTCCTGTTCCCAGGACTTAAGCTACGGCCACGGTTAGGATATGGTACAGCTTTAGCAAAGCACAGCACATCCTGGTTATGGTCTGGTTCTAACTTAGATATGGGTTTTTCTGGATGTGCAGACCTATACTTTCTCAATAAATCAGTGACATCTTCTAAAGTTTTTGGCCCTTTTTCTTTCAAGAATGCCACTAAATCTTTATGGCACACATTAATTGCCCTATCTACTAAAATCAGTTCCCTTAAATCATGATAATCTTGTTTCGCCCCAGACAGAGCCACCCATCTATCAAAAAACAAACTAAGGTTGGTGATAAATAAATTGGGGTCTTCCTCTCGTGATGGGCGAATATTATTAAATTTTTCCCTGTAACCATCACATGTGTTACCATAAATCTTCATCAATGATTCTTTCACAACATCATAATTTTTTATTTCATTTTCATTTAGTTTCAAACATACATCCAGGGCTTTGCCTCTTATAAATCCTAAAATTGACGCGGCCCATGTATTCCTCGGCATACCCGCACTAGCAGCTAGCATTTCAAACCTAGACAAGTATGTGTCCATACTGTCAACGCCCTCTGTAAAATAAGGTAATTTAAGTGATGTGGTCACTCTATCACCCGCTCCGTTAACTCCGGGGTTAGCTGACTGTCATTGTCTCAGATCTCCCCTAAGCGCGCCCTTTCGTTCGCGATTTCTTCCTTTCTCATTTCCCGTTCTGCGGCTCTTTCTTCCTCTCTCTCTGTTCCTTTTCCTTTCTTTCTTCCCTCTCTCTCTGTTTTTCTTCCATCTCTTTCTTTTCCTTTTCCTTTCCTTTCTTCCCTCTCTCTCTGTTCCTTTTCCTTCACCTCACACTCCCTCACAGAAACCCAGGTCCGTAACTCCTGGCCTGTAAGGCCAAGTGCTTTACCAGCTTCATCAATATTTAAAATTAATGACATGGCAGTAACCGAAACCAATTATAACTAATAAATGAAAATGTTTGATACTATATATCACACACACAAAAAAATATTCTATAATGTCATCAACATACAAGTAATAACAAAATAAATACAATAATCTTTTTCAAAAAAAAAAAAACAGCAAATTAAATGTTTTGGCTGCTCAGGGTGGACCCTATTTTAACCTCTACTGTATTAAATACAGAATTCCACCAAGAACAACAAACAAATAATTACACCAGATTTCAATATTCTAGTAATAAATATATATAAAAAAAATATGCCAACTTACATATAAAGAAATACACAATAGTAAATTTTGTTCCTTGACTTCGATGGTTGATCCTCGGTGATCCCGGTCCGCGATGTTCGATGTGGGGTTGACTAACACACGGGTTGATCCTTGGTGATCCCTGTCCGCGATGTTCGATGATCCCTTGTTGATCCTCGGTGATCCTATGGTGGGGTCCTCTGACGATGAGGAGGTGATTCCCAGCCACACGGTAACGTCGGCCCCGTCAGTACACAGCAACTCTGGCCACTTTAAGCAGTAAAGTTGGCCACTTCAGCAACAGTGGGGTTGGCCTCTTCAGCAAACAGCAAGGTTGGCCTCTTCAGCAAACGGCAAGGTTGGCCTCTTCAGCAAACAGTAGGGTTGGCCTCTTCAGTAGCAGCAAGGTAGGCCTCTTCAGCAAACGGCTAGGTTGGCCACCTCAGCAAACAGTAACGTTGGCCACTTCAGCAACAATGGGGTTGGCCACTTCAGCAAACAGTAACGTCGGCCACTTTGGCAAACAATAGGGTTGGCCACTTCAGCAAACAGTAACGTTGGCCACTTCACCAAACAATAGGGTTGGCCACTTCAGCAAACAGTAACGTTGGCCACTTCAGCAAACAATAGGGTTGGCCACTTCAGTAAACAGTAACGTTGGCCACTTCAGCAAACAGTAACGTTGGCCACTTCAGCAAACAATAGGGTTGGCCACTTCAGTAAACAGTAACGTTGGCCACTTCAGCAAACAGTAACGTTGGCCACTTCAGCAAACAGTAACGTTGGCCACTTCAGCAAACAGTAACGTTGGCCACTTCAGCAAACAATAGGGTTGGCCACTTCAACAAACAGTTTTCACGGCGCGCACCCAGAGTGGTGGCCGCCACGTAATTCACCGATGAATACTTAACCGGTAATTACAACGAGTCTTAATGTACTCACTCCGCTGCTCCTGAATCCAGCTAAGTCAGTCAGTTCGACGTCGGAGGTGCCAAATATATGTTACGGATCCTTTTAATGATGATGCTTGTAGAGGGTGTAATAAATCAGACAACACAAATCACGAAGTTAACTCCAGTGAAGTAACATCAAACAATCATTTAATACTTGAACATGAACTGACATAAAGGTGGAATCAGGAGGAGTACAAAGGCAAACTGTAAATATGCATCCATCTACATAGATGCCCACAGCTAGACTAACTATAAAACAAAGCATGTGCTCCCAACTGTCGGTTAATATACGTCATTTGTACCAAATGACGTATACACTAAAGCTCCCAATATTTACACTCAAGATGGCGGAATGACGCCATAGATACTGCGGTGGGCGGAGCCTAGCGAATTGCGTCATCAAACTTAGACTATATTATTTCTCCACAAAACCATATAACGTTTTTTTTAGCTAATTTTTAATTTCTTTTGAACCTTATCGCCAACCAGATCTATGAATCAATTATGTTCACTTTCGACTCCATTCAGCGGGTCGTAATGTTAATATTATTTGAAGAAAGACAATCGCCTTCCATTAATATTGCACTAATCAACCACAAATTCACAAGTAGAAAATAAAAAAAATAACGTATAAAAAATTCTCCCCAATAATGGGGGTCGCAGGTAAACTTTGTTTCTGACAAGCTCCTGGCACAACGTTCAGTTTCCCCTCACCTGCAAGTGATCCCTGAAGTACAAACATCCAACCGAGCGTGTCGACTTCCGCTCCTCTTTCTTGGGGGAAACAGTAGACCAGCTGAACTGAACATTTTCTAGACAAACACCGGATTTAAATAGTGGGCGTGGTTGTTTCCGCCAGCTGACGGGTTTTCCTGAGTATTATTTTTTTGTGTTTGTGTGTTACCTTCTTGGTTGTTTTTACATCCAGAAAAAAAAGATAATTTCTTGTCTTTCCGCTCCAGTCTTCCATATGGTATGTCCATCCTTACCTCCTCTTACTGTTTCACTTGTTTTTTTTTTCCCTAGACCACTTTAATACCTTTCCCCTAAAACGTTTAAGTTCTACAAAAAAATAATTTTGATGAATTACACTAACATTGCCTATATACGTTCTATTTAAATAAACATTAGCAGAATATTAGCACTGGATATATTTCACCGTTACAAACATGGTGAGGTGTGATGTGAATGTTTGATTTTAATAAATGTTCAGAATAAAAGATGCTGTAAAAGATACAGTTGTAGTTTACCTAAATATTTTCCCTTGATTTTCAACAGAAACTGGTCAAGATTTTCCTGGCTATGTAAATAATGATTAGTTGGCATTAAACAGGTACACAGTTTACCTGTAGATATCAAAGGTTCTCCAACTTAAATATAAAGAATATTGCCTATAATTTATTTCTGATACTATCAATGTAAAGTATGTCATGCACTTGTATGGTTATCTTTTTTACCAGTTTCTTATTTAATATTCAAACAATGATACTAATTTATAGATAAGTGAATTGCATGCTCTGGTTTCTATTTTACTTTTTTTTTAAATGGGGGTGGAGTGTGTGTGTGTGTGGGGGGGAAAGTTGTAAACATTGTGCATCACGGCGATGTGACGAAAGTTGAAGTGATAAATACAGATAAGTAACAGGTGATTGAAATGACCTACATTTTATCATGTTTCCTGGGGCTGGCAGCTGCATAAAGCTTAGACAGGTATATGCCTGGTGGGCTTGAATTCAGTTCAATTTATAGATGATTTTTTTTTACTTTTTTTTTTCCTCCAGTAGTGAGAGATATATTTATAATGAATCTATCATCGATGTGTTTATCTTGTATGGGGGAAAGTGACAGGTCTTGATGACACGGACATCTCCCAGCTATCTGAACAGGTTTCTGTTCATCTCTTGCCTGTTTCCTGCAGACTACACAGAAAATGGACATTTATGCTCAGATCAAAACGTTTTATTCCTTTCTGGGGGGCCTCACAGTTTTCCGTTGCCCACATGGGCCACCTATAAACAAGCTTCAAATATTTATTGAGATTTAAACTATCATTTAATTTATTCATTAAAGTAAGCTGTTTTTAGGATTTCACAAGATCTCATGTCAGCGTCTCTAATAAGATTACATTTAAAATTGCGACAGAAAGAATGGGGATTTTTAAAACGTAATTCAATACAACATTGCAGAAGATTTGTATGGACATCAATGCAATATACACTATACACCATATGAATCAGTGTAAAGATGCCTTTAAAAAAACGCATTTCGTTAAATACATATTTTACCTCGTGACAAACTGAAAGAGATTTAAGTTATTCAATAGCGTGACATTAATTTATAATCTCCCCCCCCACCCACCCCCATACCTAGTGGCTTTTAGTTTAGCTTGATTATTTTTTTTTAATTCATCTCCAGCAGCCAGTAATTAGTTAAAAAAAACAACTAATCCCAATAGTCAGACACTGACAGAGACTAAGCGGTGACTAACAAAGTGGTGACTAACGAAATAGTTCTCCCTTAAAGTCATAAAATTTTAATGAATTTGGTGTGTCTCCTATTATCGCCATAGGCTGAACAACCAACGTCATTGTCTGACGTAGAAAAAACTAATTTGACTTAATATAATATTTTAATTTTAGATCAGATAACCAGATTTTGTGATAGTTGTACTTGAATAAGACAACCATTGTTAGAAACAGTTGTACGTGAAGTGAATCTATTGTACTTGACATAAGACAACAATTGTTAAAAACAGTTGTACGTGAAGTGAATCTATTGTACTTGACATAAGACAACCATTGTTAAAAACAGTTGTACGTGAAGTGAATCTATTGTACTTGACTTAAGACAACCATTGTTAGAAACAGTTGTATGTGAAGTGAATCTATTGTACTTGAATAAGACAACCATTGTTAAAAACAGTTGTACGTGAAGTGAATCTATTGTACTTGACTTAAGACAACCATTGTTAGAAACAGTTGTACGTAAACGGAATTTTTCGTTGTCCTTGAGATTCGTGATTTGAATTTTCACGGACGGCCGAGTATGTTTTTCTTATTGAATTCATGATAACAGGCTGAGGCTAGCGTTAGTGATAAGGCTATTGTTAGGGCTTTTATGATTTTTAGTTAAAGATTCAAAATCAATACTCGAATATCGACACTTAATATATTATTTTATGACATTTTTATTATAATTCTCATAAGGTGGAATCGAACAGTTAAAAGATTAGAATGGACTAAGTTGTTTTTGTTTTGCTTAAGTTAAACTTTATTGTACATCTTGAACATATTTGTTATCAATGACAATGATTGTGTCCTGTGTCTTGTCGTAAACTTCAACCAATGAATGGTCTCATGTCTCACCTTGTCACCTCTAGGTATTTACCTGGCGACTTGTTTCCTCCACCTGATGCCAGACACGAGAGTGAAGATGGACTCTGTGATGAAGAACATGGGTTCAAACACCACCTACGCTGTGCCGGAACTGCTGGTCATGTCTGGTTTTTATGCCGTGGTCTTTGTGGAGCAGATAATCAAGGTTGGTCATTTTGTTGTTTATTAGCCCATACAAAAATGTATAACTCAAATGTATAATCATAAGGTAATTTAGGTGAAAATACATAAAGCTAAACTAAATTTAAGTTTCCAAACAAGAATTTTTAGTTTGGTTAATACAAAATTGACCAAATATCCATAAAATTATTGAGCTATTGAACACATAACCATGTGAGCTGTATACTAGATACATGACATTTATCACTGTTATTGATCGTTCAGTAAACTAATTGAGCTTATCATTATATAACTGTTCTAATACACGTATTACTCGTGGGGTAAGC
The DNA here is from genome assembly GCA_021962125.1 of Bulinus truncatus. Lineage (NCBI taxonomy): Eukaryota > Metazoa > Mollusca > Gastropoda > Planorbidae > Bulinus > Bulinus truncatus. The sequence goes on from JAGDYQ010000013.1 coordinate 10,619,187, forward strand.
CTGCAGTATAATGTGTGTGTGTGTGGGGGGGGGGGGTAAGTCTACAGTATGATCTATATTGAGTCACTGGAGACCGTAACACAAAACTTCACCTGTAAATAGAATACATAAGTCTGATAATGTGAATTTTGTAAAAAGAAACATGTTTACTATAACAAAAAGTTAATACAAACAAAAAGCTAGGGATTCGTGTATATAGATATATACAAATAGAGTGGAAAGGGGGGGGGGTGTAGTGGGGGTGGGGGCAATATTCAAACAGGATTTGTGTGCTAAAGTGTTGCCAGCTTGACAGTTCAGTATTATTAGAACTCGTTTTCACTGATGAGCAATATTTTAAACATAATGAAAGCTTGGCAGCTACAGTTTGTTACATTCATCCATTGAATGTTATTGCGGTTCATATAAATGGCGAACAATCATTCGCAATGCACATAAATATCATTCAGTATAAGGATACAAAATACAATGTGCACACACACACGTATCATTCAGTATAGAGATACAACACGCAATGCGCACATACATTTCATTCAGTATAGAGATAAAAACAGCACTGTCGACGCCTAAACTAATATATTGTAGACCGATGGATCTCAAACTGACATCAGATCATGTTTTGCGTCCCAACTGAAAAGATAAACTAAGATAACAGTACCTGCTGGGGCCACAGTAGGAATATTTACTGAAAGGTGGCCCTTTGACACTAGGGGCTTGCTGGTTTACCTGTCTTTAAGAATGGCGCCGGTACAAGGGGCTAGCTAGTTTACCTGTCTTTAAGAATGGCGCTGGTAACTAGGGGCTCGCTAGTTTACTTGTCATTAAGAATGGCGCCGGTAACTAGGGGCTCGCTAGTTTACCTGTCTTAGAGAATGGCGCTGGTAACTATACAGAGTTTGTTCAATGTGAATCATGATTACTGCTGTATTCGGTACCAGTACAGAAACTATGCATTAATCGATACTAGAAAGGTAAGCCCTTCTCAGACCTTATTCGATTTTTATGAACAAGTGATTACTTTATGAAATCGCGAACTCGCGGCTTTTAAGCCGCGGTAATCGATTCCTGTGGTGTTGATAATGTATAGAGTATGACTGCTTGACAGATTCTATTGTTTCCTTCTGTACGGCGATATTCCATAGAAAGAAAATATCTTTCTTCTAAACAACACATGTTGAGCAGAGAAATAATATATAGGCTTTTCAATGACGTTTGAAAAAAGTATTTTAATTATATATATATATATATATATATATATATATATATATATATATATATATATATAAGCATTTTGGGCTCTGCGTTAAATCGAAAGTAATGAATTAATACAACAGTATTCCAGTTTAAAATACAATCATGAAAAAGTCGAATCTGCCCGAAACCGAGAAATAACCTAGCCTACCATTCAAATCTAAGAAGATATAACTAGTTCAGGTAGTACTTTAATACTAGTACTCATAGTGTCCATAGTACCGAACATTCAGATAGTAATTCAAAAATATTTAATTACATGTAAGCTACTCTATTCCCTCTGACTGAGATTTGAGCGTGTGCGCTCGAAAAACACTTGTCTAGGGCGCACACATCACAAAATATCGCACACTAGTTTTGTTTAGTAGGATATAATCCAGTAGGGTGCACAGTGTGCACTGCACACACTAAAAATAATCAATTTAATTATGTATTAAGAAATTATAAATAATAACATCTTTACGGTTTCTAAATTAGGCATCATCCTAAAAAATATAATAGCATATTAAAACTGTTCAGTGACTTTCTAGTAACTAAAATATTTGATTTACACTAACAGCATTTACTGTTGTGAAAAGAAAGCAATTGCATTTTTAAATTGGTTTAAAAAAAAATTACTTTCAATCTTTATTTTGGAAATATACTCGAAAAATTTATGAAATTTATGGTTTCTGATTCTATCTTGGTGAAAATTGATAGATCTATATGATGTATGTTTCAGAAAATGTAATTAACGGGCTATATATATATATATATATATATATATATTTATGTATATATGTGTGTGTGTTATTTTACTAATACTAATTAAGTACATTCAGTAATGCTATAATGAGTCAGCATTTGTGATGTATCGAGGAATGTGTATGTTCTCCCTCTGTTCTTGCTGGTATACAATTTTAATACTATATCAGAACTAATTCTTTTGTCCAACTTAACAAGGTGTGTGTGAAGTCCCTGTAAGGATTAGATTTTATCTCTTATATCCTATTAACCACTACTGGGACGGTATTAAATGGTGCCCTTCTTTCATCCCCACCAAAACCGATAGTGCAATGACCACGGAGGCACCACGGGAGATGTAGCAGGGACTTAAGCCATAACTTGAAATATCAATTGTTCCTCACAGGAGATCAAACCTGGTACACCCAGGTCGACAGTCGAGCGCGTTACCGTACGACTATTCGTCCCCTATTGACAATGTAATAGATCAATCAATAGGATTCATTGATGAATCACGATTAGAACATCATTCAGCTAAGAAAAATCTATAATTTTAACAAGATCAACTTTAATCCCCTAAGTACTTAAAAAAGTCTTTAGTTCAACAATTAAGAAAGTTATATAAGTATAATGACTATAATGTAGTATGTTGAGAAGACAGACCAAACCCGATCCACTGACACACTGTTAGGACGTAAAGTTCAGTTATTTGTATCAAGGCGCGATAGTCTCAGAGACTTCACTCTCCGTGAAACAGTAACAAATTCTGTTTATTTAGTTATACAAAGGTGACACAGCAGGAGATCACACCAGAGGGCGGGTCGCTCACATAGAGAGAAAAACTAATTCAATTATCTGTTTGAATTCTTTGCATTTCATAGCTGATTGCATTAGTGAGGCAATAACTCTGACGACAGGTATCGCATTTGTGTTTCTGTTGTTTGGTCTTAAACGGAATGGGAACACTATGGGATATAATGTCTAATGACTACACAGAATGGGACCAGTATGTGATATAATGTCTAATGACTACACAGAATGGGAACACTATGTCAAACGACTAAGATATATATTATGTATCGCCATGGGGATATTTAAAAGAAATATATTTCCTATATTATTTCCTTTATTGTTTTCGCCAAGATAGCAATTTTTTGTAATTCGTGTCACTTTGTTTGTATTGTGTGTATGAAGTTCAACACAATTATAACATTTTAGTGGCTCAGTTAATGTAAGTTTACACAGTTATTTTATTTAACAGATTTGGGCAGTCAAGTCATAGAGAAAGTACATTAAACTGGATTGTTTCAATAAAGTCCACGCAAACATTTTTATTCAGTCCATTAACTCTCTTCTTACTTATTCAATTTATTGGCTCAATTCTAATTTATTCAATCTATTGACTCTATTCTTATTTATTCATTCCATTGACTCGATTCTTACTTATTCAGTCTATTGACTCTATTCTTACTTATTCAATCCGTTGACTCTATTTTAATTTATTCAATCCATTGACTCTATTCTAACATATTCTTCATTCAAGATCAGGGTGCAGGATTTAAAAAAGTCACCCATAAAGAAACAACCAATAATTATAAAGAGACATGTCAAATATCAACCACACACAATAAACACACAGCTACTGTCTTAACTCTGTGGAGACTCTGACTCATACGTTGACCAATCACCATTAGTGTTACATAATTATAATAACCTCTGTCCACTATATAATCGTCACTGGCTGTCGTGGACTTTAGACACATAGACTTTGGAGTGTCATTAAAAGGATAACTTATGGTCGACGTACACAATACCTTCAGGACGTACGCAATACCTGCAGAACGTACGCAATACCTGCAGAACGTACGCAGTACCTGCAGGACGTACACAATACCTGTAGGACGTACACAATACCTGCATGACGTACACAAAACCTGTAAGATGTGCACAATACCTGCATGGCATACACAATACCTGTAGGACGTGCACAATACCTGCAGGACGTACACAATACCTGCATGACGTACGCAATACCTGCAGAATGTACGCAAAACCTGTAGGACGTGCACAATACCTGCAAGACGTACACAATACCTGCATGACGTACACAATACCTGTAGGACGTACACAATACCTGCATGACGTACACAAAACCTGTAAGATGTGCACAATACCTGCATGGCATACACAATACCTGTAGGACGTGCACAATACCTGCAGGACGTACACAATACCTGCATGACGTACGCAATACCTGCAGAATGTACGCAAAACCTGTAGGACGTGCACAATACCTGCAGAACGTACGCAGTACCTGCAGGACGTACACAATACCTGTAGGACGTACACAATACCTGCATGACGTACACAAAACCTGTAAGATGTGCACAATACCTGCATGGCATACACAATACCTGTAGGACGTGCACAATACCTGCAGGACGTACACAATACCTGCATGACGTACGCAATACCTGCAGAATGTACGCAAAACCTGTAGGACGTGCACAATACCTGCAAGACGTACACAATACCTGCATGACGTACACAATAACTGTAGGACGTGCACAATACCTGCAGGACGTACATAGTAACTGCATGACGTACGAAATACCTGTTGGACGTGAACAATATCTGCAGGACGTACAATACTTGCAGGATGTGCACAGTACCTGTAGGACGTACACAATACCTGCAGGACGTACGCAATACCTGCAGGACTTGACACTCACATTACTAACTTAACACAAAAGTTGTAAATCCAATGCACTGACTTTCTTATATATATATATATATATATATATATATATATATATATATATATATATATATATATAACTTAACTTATAATTATTTATTTATTATATTCATAATATTTTTTTTAATTAGACAAAAAAAATCAGTTTTAAAATTTTGTTAATCGACAGGTTAAATATTCATTTTTTCATTTTATATTTTTACTCATTTACTGGCTATCATTTGTGCACAATAATATGAAACAATGTCATACTTCATGTATGTTAAAAATGTCCGACTATCACAATAATATTAAAAGTAAAAATTTCAACAGTAGAGATCAGCACAAGGGGAAATAATTGCAATGGTTCACTCCATCGTGCCACAAAATGATTGCAACTCAATACGAGTTGTTGTCCTTACTGCACAGACTTAATTTTTTTTCGTTCTGGGAAGTTTTTAATTATTCATCATTGACCTACACACTGAGTCTAGTTTTAAAACAATGTTTCATCCATGGTAGGGAAATGTTTTAAGTAACTTGCACGGCAGGAACCTAATAAAGTGTCACTTTTTACTGAGAACAATAAATACTGAACGGAGATTTCCTTATATGGTCTTAAAATTTAAAGCCAAAGTTTAAGGACGCCGTTCACATGTAACATTATGTAACGCAAAAAATGACCAACAATTTACCCCCATCCCCCCATATACACCTCATTTCAGGGTCACCCCCCCTCCCTTTTGACCCTGATTATTTCACAGAGTCTAACCCTTAAATTCCACACTCCCATGTCAATAAAAATGTGTGTGGGCATATGTGAGGTGTATGTGTGTATATCAAACGATGCCGTGATCTAGAAATTTAATTTTCATGCTACTATCTGTAAAATAAATCCATTAATTCTAACGAAATATGCTTTTTTTTCTACATATTTCAACTGATATTTGAAACAGTGCATTTCTCTAATTTTGATTTATATTAAACATAATTTATTCCTTCCTTTTTCAAAAAAAAAAAAAAAAAAAGAAAGAAATGGACCCCCCCTCTCCCATTACCTCGCCTATGACGCTCCTATTAGCCATACAACAGCCCATTCCCCTGAGTTTGAGATTCATACGGCATAATTTATTTATTCCTTTTTTTTTTTCAAACAAAAAAAATCAAAACAGAAACCGGCAAATACCGACAGTGGGAATTTCCTAACTATTTACTTTTCATTAGATATTTGATTCACTAAATCTTTATTTAGAGAATTATAGACAAAAAATAGTCCCCCCTCCCCCCCCCCCTCTGCATTGACGCCCCCCAGTGTGGCTTATTTCTATGAAACGTTAATGAAAAAAAATGAATAAATACTTCAGTAAAAATGTACGACCCTACAATAAATAAATTGTTCCCATCATCGCTAGAATGCTTCTGTTATTTATCTGTACACATGTAGGACAATGTGGAAGGTATTCATTCTCAGTAAGATAGGGACTGAGTACATTATAGTCTGCTTCCAACCTCTTCTTGTATCGTTGATTGAATTAAGTCATGATTATAAATTCAGGTTGGTATGTAGACTAAATTATGTACCAGGCTTTTTACCTGAGTGGGGGCAGGAAGAGAATAACTATGATTGTGTGTGTTTGTGTGTGTGAGAGAGAGAGAGAGAGAGATAGAAAGATAGATAAATAGAGAGAGAGAAAGAGAGAGAGAGAGAGAAAGAGAGAGAGAGAGAAAAAGAGAGAGAGAGAGAGAAAGAGAGAGAGAGAGAGAGAGAGAGGGAGAGACAGAGGGAGAGAGAGAGAGAGAGAGAGAGAGAGAGAGAGAGAGAGAGAGAGAGAGAAAATATAAAGATTTGCTGCTGTAAATAGTTCTCATACGTCATGATTTCCTTTAATTTCTGCCTTGTCAACATCTTGTTCATTCCATCCCAACGAATCACTAAAGTATGAAAGATTATTAATTAAGTTCCATCCTCATTTAATTGAGGTGATGCAATAAACGCAGTATATTATTTTAATTCTCTTCAACTACCACAAACAGCACAATTATACAATATCTAGCTTGGACTACACTATTTGAGTAGATCTATAAGATTCTGAACATAGTTTAAGAAATATTAGTTAGTGCTCTAGTAAATCTATTTTATAATGGTGGAGTCGTTCAATTTCATTGAAAACATTAAAAATGTAAACACCAGTCTCTATAATATAAATAAAGACTAACAAGAATATACAATATTTTCATGAAATATTTTAATAACTTATTTAGCAGGAAATTAAAAATATGTTTAAACTGTAAAAATGTCATTCTGAAGACGTTGTTGAAAAGTTAGTAACTTTCAGAATGAGACACATTTACAAAGTCATTACTAACATAATTTATGAGGGTGGTTGGAGGGAGGGGATAGGGTGGATACTGTTGTTATTCTAATAAATTAAGGGGGAGGGGCGATTAGTTTAAATGTCGACCCTTTTAAAACGAAAATAAATAATAAATATCATTTTATAAAATCCGTGAATTTTCCACGAAGAGTGTCGTAATTGTGTTATAATAAGAAGAGATGTGTGTGTGTATGTGTGTCTCCCTGTGTATGTGTTGTGCGTCTATCTATAAAAGCAGTGAATGATAAGCACCCACACACACAATGTGCTGGCAACACTGAGACCATGATAAAAAGAAAACATCTGCTCTTCAAACGGCGAGTCGTTCCCAATTTACTGCTCATCATAAATTATGTTTTGTCTAAATCATTGCGTCATAAACCTGTCTGACTCTCGGTGCTCCCCCCCCCCCTCGTGATTATTGTCCTTCTAAAATAAGATTGTAGTATCAGGCATGCAACCTAACGTTACGACTTGCTCACACAGAAGGCGGTGGTACTATAAGTCTCACCATAGATACGTCCCGAGTGGGCTACTTGTTGAATGTTCAAGTGAGTGGTATATGAAATAGTGTGTATGTGTTTGTGTGTGTGAGATCTGCATGTAAATGTTTTAGAGTGTGTGTGTGTGTAAGTGTGAATGGGCTTAAAGTCAGTGTGTGTGTGTGTATGTTAATGTGTACGAGTTATTATATTAGAGCTTGCATGTCATGTACTGTATGAAAGTGTGTGTGTGCTGTTTATGTAAGATTTCGTGTGTGTGTGTCTTTGTGAAACGGTCTTTGTGTCAGTGTAAGCGGTCTTTGTGTCAGTGTAAGCGGTCTTTGTGTCAGTGTAAGCGGTTATTGTGTCAATGTAAACTAGTCTTCTTTAAATGTTCATATAAATGTGTAAGATTCTAAAGTGAACGTCTCCATGTATATACAGGTGGCTTTGTATGATAGATGATGTGTGACAGCTTGGGTATCTATAAGTAATTGTATAATTGTGTATAGGTTATGGAATGATACTTTGTATGTTAGATGATGTGTGACAGCTTGGATGTCTATAAGTAGTTGTATGATTGTGTATAGGTTATGGAATGATACTTTGTATGTTAGATGATGTGTGACAGCTTGGATGTCTATAAGTAGTTGTATGATTGTGTATAGGTTAAGGAATGATACTTTGTATGTTAGGTGATGTGTGACAGCTTGGATGTCTATAAGTAATTGTATGATTGTGTATAGGTTAAGGAACGATACTTTGTATGTTAGTTAGGTGATGTGTGACAGCTTGGATGTCTATAAGTAGTTGTATGATTGTGTATAGGTTATGGAGTGATACTTTGTATGTAGGAGTGTACAACTGAGAGCTGCTATGCTTCAGTGTCTAAACCATTGTGTGTGTGTGTGTGTGTGTGTGTGTGTTTGTATGTGTGTATGTCTATCAATGTGTGTGTCTGTTCTGATTTCGTAATCCTGCCGTCAGAGGTCGTCGACCAAAAAATAAAACAACAAAGGGCAGTGTCATTTATTTTCCGTTAATTGACGTACCAGCGGCCAGCGGGGGTCATTAATTAGCTGTGGACATACAGACTGTCTTGAAACTTGATCAAATATGGAACCATGCCATTAAAATAAATTGACCAAATTATACCTGCCAGTTGTCACAAAATAAACTCGGGCAATATTTATGTTTGTGTGTTGACGGTGAGAGAGATGTCACAACCATCAGCAATCATTTCACTCACTGTATTACAGCAACTTTATTTTCTTGATCATCGCGCATTTCGATTTATCCTTCCATTTACGCATTCTAAGTCTCAATGGTTTACCTGTGAAGGTAACTGGTACAGTGGAGATTTAGAAACACCTGAGCAAAACACCTATAACTTGCTGCTATCACAGGAAAGCATTCAGTGATAAATGAAGTACTTCATTGTGTATGATGTAAAGGGGAAGTGATGGATCGTGTTTTTGATTTATCCCAACTAAAGTTACTATTTACTGAAAAATGTCTGGGTGTGTGATAAGTAAGAAAAAAAACCATTAACTTTATGTAGGACTAGCTAGATCTAGATTTAGTTAAAGGTCATGAATTTATAAATCATTTTGATTTTATAATTAGTTTTAAGAAGTTTATTGTGTTTCTAAGTAAAATTTGCTGAATATTTTTCAATTGTTCTCAAGGCCATACAAATGTTGGTGTAATCTAAAGTCGAAAAAGTTTATATGTACCATATATGTTTAGACAAGGGTACATTATGAAGCACATACACTTTATATGAACCGTTTTAATTGCAATGAAATGTTTATATGGCCTGTAGAGTTTTACTTCCTTTAGTTGAATTTATTTGTTCGTCTATCTAAGCAAGCTAAATTCACTTCGTTTTCCGAAAGTAAATATAATGTTGTTGCTTCTGAGCTAATGACATTATCATATCATACTTATAGGATACTGGGAGACTTATTGTCATATCATGCTTATAGGATACTGGGAGACTTATTGTCATATCATGCTTATAGGATACTAGGAGACTTATTGTCATATCATGCTTATAGGATACTGGGAGACTTATTGTCATATCATGCTTATAGGATACTGGGAGACTTATTGTCATATCATACTTATAGAATACTGGAAGACTTATTGTCATATCATGCTTATAGAATACTGGGAGACGTATTGTCATATCATGCTTATTGGATAATGGGAGACTTATTGTCATATCATACTTATAGGATACTGGGAGACTTATTGTCATACCATCCTTACAGAATCTCTGGAAGACTTATATATAGGGCAACTATTTATATTTTATTAAAAAAAAATTATCAGCATCAACTAACATGAATGCCTAAGTGAAGTAATGGCCAGTGTGTCTGTGTTCACTTTCATTTGTCGGAGATTTACCCCACTGGGGGGTATGACAAGGAGAACTTAGTCTCTATCGATGACTTCGTGAGCTGTAATTTATTATTCATCTTTCATTTTAATATTTGTGTTCAAACAATAATATCACACCTACTTTAAGTTATCATTTAATTGAATGTTTCCAGATGTTTGTAGCGACCTTCCCTTGTTCCACGCCCGATAGTGTTTTTTTTATGCCACCTAGTTTTAAAAGGACTCGAGGCCAGCCTAGGCCATGCATAATTCTTCTCGCCCAGGGCCCAGCGTACAGCCCCGTCAACTTGTGTGATCACCCCCACCTATGTACAATTGATATCGATCTAACGCTGTCTATAGAATAATTCGTTAAGGAAAACTACATAAATCATGTACATCTTATCGTTGTAAATCAATAGGTGTTTATACTTCAGAAAAATATTTGAATATAGCGTGTACAATAGGTCGTTGTAAACCAATAGGTGTTTATACTTTAGAGAAATATTTGAATATATCGTGTACAATTGGTCGTTGAAAACCAATAGGTGTTTATACTTTAGAGAACTATTTGAATTTATCATAAGCACGATTCCAGTGGTCCACGAATCGCCCTATCTCTAGCACCAAACTCTGATAGTTCTACGACAAAGCCCCCCTCGGCATTCTCTTGTCACAGATAATCTCGCTGGCTGGTCATATTGTTTCGCCTTATCGTAAAGGTTTAGCAATGAGGATGATAAGTCAACACAAACTGGAATAGCCTGTTGACTTGTCATAAATCAATGCATTGTCTCACCCGGCTCTAGTCTTATCGCAGCCCCAGATAAATTTAGCGCACATAACGACCATGGTACATCAATTAATTCCAGTGGCAAGACGGTGATGTTTTTTTGTTCTTGACAATCCCCTGTATCATTTGATTATACCGTGCACTTTAATCTAATAGTTTATTGATTTTGTTATGAAATTACATTCTAATTTTTAATCAGGTACTGAAAATAAAATAAAAAAAATTTTAAAACAATTACAAATACTTAAAGCCGACAAAATGAGACAAAACATATCGTAATCATGTTTTAGAAAAAAAGTATTTATAAATTTTCAGTTGATGTAGTTGGTTGTAATTATATCATAACTTTGAACACTAACAGATAGTAAAGCGCTCTACACCACTGGGCCATCCATCCAGGGGCGCCGAGAGCCAACAAGGGCCCCAGGGCAGGACATCATTGCGGGCCTCTTAATAAACAATGAGTCGTGAAAAAATTGACATGGTCGGGGCGGCCGGGCCCCCTTACAGATGCGGGCCCCCTGGCAACGACCCCCCTGACCCCCCTCCTCTCGGCGTGCCTGCATCCATCCCTCAATCTGGAGTCGAATTATAATTAGACAAGATTAAAGATATAATGAGGGCTTGCATACTTGAATGACAAATAGATGGTTGGTGGGTTTTTTTTATTTACTAAGACAAATTGTACCGGAAGAGATCCATGTCTCCAGTCTTTGATGTATTACATCAGAAACTCTGAAGATTTGATTGGATAAATGGAAACTCCGTTCTGTCAGCTGTTCAAAATGGCTGCTATGAGAAAGAAAGAAAAAAAAAAGACTCATTTGAACAAAAAGACTCGTTCGTACATTTCCACGTGATTAACTAGCGGGTAGAAGGGTCGGGGGCGGGGTGGGGGTGCGGTGCGAGAGACGGGAACTGAAGAGTGAAACATAATGAGACATAAAGAAAATGAGAGAGAGAGAGAGAGAGAGAGAGAGAGAGACAAGGAGTGAGTGAAGTTTACATGACAAATATCGACACAGCACGACAAGCTGGGCACAGCCAGACACAATCAGAGATATAAAGACAGACGACAGGACAATAAAACAAACTCTTGTTAAAAAAGGCAAAATTCAGCCTAAGACATTTGTGATACAATCATTATTACGTGATTTGAAGTTAGTGAATTATTTTTTTCATAATTTTACTTGACTGAAAAAATTCAACTAAATGAGAGAAAATTAAAATAAAGACAAAAAAAAAAAAAAGAAAAGTAAATTTCTCTTAAGCCCCTAAGGGCTTATTGGGACAAATGAAGTGTAGAATTCATCTGTCTCAGTAACCCCGGCATATATAAAATAAACACAAATTATATTTTTCACCTTTTCCAGCTTCTTATGACTGGTCAAATACGATTTGTTAGGTTGATATACATGAAATAAACTATGAATTTATTGTAGTAAATGTGTATATGTACATGATTCCCGTTAACAGATCATTCAATGTTACATACATTTTAATGTGTAACTGCGAATGTCTTACGTAATCACTAAAAGTTATTTTTTTCTCTTGTATCACAGGCCCTGTATGTTAAAGCGCAACAATCAGATGTCAACCGGAAGTTGAGAAAAGCCAAGATAGCCAAGCAGGAGCCAGAGCCTAAACGTCAGCCGGTGCAAATATTCCGGTCAACTCTGGACGAAGATGTCCACCCAGACGAGGCCCAGCTTGACCACAGGCCGTACCGAGACGACGAGGAAGACGATGAGGATGATGACAATGTCCTCATAGAAGACGAGGAAGATCTGAGTTTTGAAGAAACTGACTCGGATAAGAGCAGCGTGGACTCCCTCACTCAGGTGAAGGAGAACCTTTTAGAAAAGGGTCAGGGTACAGACAAATATGAGAAACAGAAAAGCGCCCCTCTCATGCACCTTGGCGCTTGTCATTCACATTCGTTGAACAACATCTACCACCAGCACAGCCAGCTGCAACATCATTCCAAGCCGCCGGGACACAGCGAGCAAGGAACGCAGGTGTTGAAAACATTCGGCCAGCACTCACCCGTTGCCAGTTTTCCTAAAATAGCCGAGGTCAACGCCAGTACCGGGGCGCCCATAATTCACACCCGCATCCAGCCACATTCTCCGTTACATTCCGTGAGCCAGCAGCGAACGCAACATCTGAACCACGTCAACAAACACGAAGACCAAAGGCTGCCGGCCCCACCTGTCATCACCTCCTCACCTCAGAAGCCGCAGCCGACACAACCCTACGCGCAGCAGGACAGGCAGCTCCAGCACAGTCATCAGTTTCATCAGATTCAAGGGCCGGAGCCAGAGAGCCAAGAGCCTTCCTGGTCGGATATTCAGATACGAAGCATGGAGTTTGAAGAGAATCCCAAACCTCGTTCCGGAAACTCCCAGCATGTCACCGTGTGCGTGGAGCGGGTGCGGGGCTCCGAAATGGAGCCTCCTGCCTTCAAGCACGGGGATCACGAGAGAGACGTCGACTCTGGCGTCTTTTCTACGCGCCGAGACTGCGAGGCCGCGGACTCGGACACCCTGAAGCCCGTCAGGTCATCGTCCAGAGACATCTCGTTTGATAAAATCTCCGAGAGCAGCTCTGTCCTGCAGGACATCCAGGTAAAGAAGGTCGTTGACGAGCTCAGCCGGACGGATGATTCCAGCAGGGCTCATCTCAGGTCCATCATCTACATCATGGCCCTGTCATTCCACGGCATATTCGAGGGCATGGCGCTGGGGCTCCAGAGCATGAAGAGCAGCGTGTGGTCCCTGTGCTTCGCCATCGTCGTCCACCGCTGCGTCCTCGCGTTCAGGCTCGGCATGGATCTGTGCCGCGGGGACGAGAAACAAGGGACAGCATTCTTGTGTATAGGAACGTTCACTCTAATCTCCACATTAGGGATTATAATCGGGATCATTATATCATCCGGGGCCTCTCTATACTCCAACGTTTCTGTGCCTGAGGCCATCCTGCAAAGCCTCGCCACGGGGACAATATTCTACATCGTGTTTTTCGACATCCTGTTTAAAGACTTAGAAGGAAAAGACGATTTGAAGAGGGTGTCTAGCTCATTTGTGGGATTTTCATTGATGGCGATAGTGTTCGCCATTACTAGAAGCTGAACGCAGCAACTCATCATCATTATTTCAATTCGCTACATTAACTTAACTGTTAAACGCTTTTCCTTCGTGTCGCTACAATATCGTCCTTCAGTGTCTGGTGATATTCTCTGTACTCATTGATCTATGGACAAATTTAGACTTTATAGATTTTTAGCTTTATTTCAAAGCTTCTTAGGGTCCGATGTAAATTAACTCATAATTATCTGTGCGCGCACACGTTCGCAATTATTGATTTACTCGCTGTCCCAGTGATTCGTTCTATTGTTGTTGTTGTGCGCATTCGTCCAGCAGTCTTTTGCATCCAAATATTTATCTTTTTCTAAGTTTATTCTCGGCTTTAACCAAAATAGATTACATTTTTTATTTAATTTTAGAAAGTTAGAAATAAAACCATGGTTATACAACTTTGAAATGAAAGAGAACAAAGAGAAAATTGAAATGTAAATGTTTTCAGAAATGTTTGAATATGGTGATAAAAAGTGTCTTACTTTGTATTACGTTCATAATTAGTTTCATTTTAATCTATCGGTGATATTTATTCCTGTGATTTAGAGGCTTTCCATGGAGCTCAACTATAAGGTTAAGCTTAAATGATAAAACTATGATATTCTATTTAGATTGGAAGAATAATAAGACCGTGACACTGTAATGACATTTTGTTTTCACTACTGATGCACCAATATTGAAATGACATGAGTTAAAATAAAACAACTGATTGTTTTTTTTTTTAAAAAGATTTACATAGGGTCATAGGCTATGTTACTTTTTTGTTAATAGAAACTAATCAGAGTATACACTTTGTAGGGTCAAAGGAAAAATAATAAACATTAATATTTCAATGTGGTTGTAGTTATAACACACCTACACACAAAAACACACACACACTCTCACACACACATACTTACACACATACTCACACAAACACACACACACACTCTCACACACAAACACACACACACTCTCTCACACACAAATACTTACTCACATACTCACACACACACATACACACACAAACGCACACACCCTCACTTACACACCCTCACTAACATACCCTCACACACACACACAAACACACACACTAATACACAATCACATTCACAATCTCACACACAAACACACACACTGATACACAATCACACACACACACTCACTCACTCGAACACACACACACACACACTCGCACACACACGCACACAATAACCTACTTTTATAATAATGATTTGATTTTTTTATAATAGAGTTTAAAATAAAAAAAAACTTTTATGAAGCCACTTAGTTAATAAACCCAAAAGTTATACCATGAAAAACCACAATAATCGTCCAGTTGAAGTTTTACTTTTTTTTTCCATTGACCATTTTACGCAATGACCAAACTAAAAGCACTGAAGTTAAAAGTAAATATGTTAAAGAAGATGGCGTCTTAAGGATTTCAACCCAAAGAGTGAATAATGTACTGCCTCTTGCAAGACAGTCTATGAGACAATTGGTGCATCTCTAGTTAAAACATGAATAAATAAACAAAAATATATATAACTTGTGAAAAATGCGTTATGAAATCATATTAATTGGGAGAAAGGGAGAGAGAGAGAGAGAGAGAGAGAGAGAGAGAGAGAGAGAGAGAGAGAGAGAGAGAGAGAGAGAGAATGTCATGTAATCAAACGTTAATTTTGATTGAGGAGAAATAAATCGATTATTAAAAATATTACGACTTGTGTTTTTTCCCCCTTATTTGACTTGAAGATATTTGAATTCTCATCAGAATCATTGTTTTAATTAGTTCGGGCACGCTAATGTGTAGGTCAGTGACGTTTTGAAAAGTTTTTTCAGGTCATGGTAAAAGTCTTCATATCTGCCGTGCTGCCTCCGTGGCTATTGCACTATCGACTATGATGAGGATGAAAAAAGGGCACTACAAATACAGTCCCGTAGTAGTTTATAGGATCTAAGACTTCGACATCTCATCTAATAGAAAAATCACAAGTCACAGAAAATGTAGACAAAGACTTTAAACAATCAGAAAGAAACCAATAAAAGTGACAAGTTAAATAGTAGAGAAGACAGCTGCACAGGCCCGTAGCCAGGTCAAAGTAAGCATTTTAGTTACTTTTTATATTTTTTTCATCTTGTTCTTCTTTTTTAAGCGTGGGGGGGGGGGCATTCCACACCTAGCGGGGGGGGGCACGGCCCCCCAGTGCCCCCCTTGGCTACGGGGCTGCAGCTGCATCACGATTGACAACTATTAAGAAAACTCTTTCTACCGATTGACACACAAATAATAGAGAAATAAACCAGTCTGCAACCTGATACTTTTCGTTTATAGTCCATTTAAATACCCTGTTGCCTGAGGGGACGGCCAGTCGTGTGCTAAAGCTCTCGGCTCAAGACCTGAAGGTTTCTGGTTCGATCTTCGGTCAGGACTAATGGATAGTTCAGGTCATGGTGAAAGTCCCTTCTACCGGTTATGGTGGTGATGAAAGAAGGACACCGCACCATAAAAACAGTCCTATTAGTGATGTATACGAGAACTTAGAAATTTAATCTCATCCTTACAGGGGCGCACACACACACACACACACACAAACACACCCTAGTGCCTCTGTTGACATTGCACACTGATCTAATATGAAACAGCCCCATTTTTTTATTTACGGTATCAAGAGACAAACATCTCATTCTGTCTCTGACTTTCACTATAATAATTCCAGATAAGCCATGATAAGGGGAAACATTTTTTTTTCAAAGTTTTAGTTCTTAAAGTTATCAACAAATTGTTTCACGTTATCAGTTGGCAGGTCTTCGGTTTACATTGCAATGTGAGAGTTAATAAATTAGACAGCAAGAAAAAAAATAAATTGGGTAATGCAACTAGCGCTTTGATTATCGAAGTGCCCATTACTGTGAACAGGTGGTCAAAGATAAAGTGGTCGAATCATTTGCTGTACCCTTGACACAAACTATCCCTCGAAGACATCTCGTTGTTTCTACGGTACCGGACAACGGTCAGCTTCATATCAAAACGTGCGGACTGTCCGCTAGATTGTCAGAGATGTGACATGTTATTAAAGGCGAAGAAGGCCTGGAGATAGATACCAAGAAATAACGACCCGTTTTGGTGAGAGGAGCCATCTGCTAATTGTCTTCTCACTATCCTCACTCTCCCCACGCTTCCTTTATCCCCCTCCCCGTCCCTCGTCCACCCCATCCAAAAAAAAAATACATTCTTCTAAATCTTCACCATTAGACCGGAAGAGTGGTTGGCGTGACAGAGATAAGGATGTCTCTCGCCCGATTATGCCTTAATGTCCAGCGATATCCGAGCCTTCAGACTTTAGGTCATCATCAAAACCAGGACAAACAGGCTGGGATTCTCGGGGCTTGAAGATCGCACGAGTAGCATTGTTTGTGTCTGTGTTTAGCTGAAAGTTGATGGTGGAAGTAGGGTAATGATGACAGTGCAGGGTGCGGTGATGGCGGTAGTGTGGTAAATGACGACAGTGCAAATACCGATGATGGGAGTAGCACGGTAATGACGACAGCGCAAATACCGATGATGGGAGTAGCACGGTAATGACGACAGCGCAAATACCGATGATGGGAGTAGCACGGTAATGACGACAGTGCAAATACCGATGATGATGGGAGTAGCAGGGTAATGACGACAGTGCGAATACCGATGATGATGCTAGTAGTGTAATAATGACAGAGCATAGTACGATGATGGTAGAAGTGGGGTAATGATGAAAGTGTAAATACGATGATGATGGTACAGGAAAGGAAACGATGGAAGACATTAGTGTGTGCGTGTAGGTGGGAGTAGTATGGTAGAGGTTCAATCGATCCGCTTAGTGGCCTCAGATACAATCTTTTTTTTTCCCCTCACGCTACAAAACAGGAAACAACTATTCATAACGTGGTTTCCGATGTGGATAAATGCATCTCGGACTTGGATTAACCATGGGGAAAACACAATTGTATTCATGGCTCATCGCGACCTAAGGAGAGGAAAAAAAAACATCAAATGAATAGTGAATTGGGTGAACAGAAGGGTTTAAAGAGAGGGAGGGGGGGGGTGAAGTTCTAAAGCCACAAAACAGAACACAAGGAAGTTAACATTTTAATTTAGTAGACAATTTTTTTTTCAGTCCATTTTCATCTGTTCAAAACTTAATAGGGAAAACAAAAATGAATAAATATCCTTAGGATTTTTGTTACCTTTATAAAAAAATTAATCTATTGAAATCATTTCTTTTTGTCAAAAAGAAAAACAAATTGTGTTTCATGTATGATCTTATCATTAGCTTGTCTTGTTTGGTCTCACACAATAAAGGAAATTTGTTTATAGAATTTAGTCTTCAAGAAATATGTTAAAAAAAAAGAATTTTTGATTAAACAATTTTTTTAAGATAACAGTTAACATCTTTAAGTCAATATTTCAAAATGAGATTTAGTTTCTTTTCTTCTTAGATTCACTTAAGGTCAGGAAATTGTGTTATCCTGTGGATTTGCCTTTTCGCTCTTTGTTTTGATTTTTAAGTCTACAAAGTTTGGATCTAGAAAAGGGCATTCTGCTGGAATAACTGATCAATAAAAAAAAAAACATGCGAAATTTAGTTACATCTCTTATCGTTCAAGTAACAATAACAGTAACAATAACAGCAACAATAACAGTGACAATAACAGTGACGATAACAGTAACAATAACAGTGACAATAACAGTGATGTTAACAGTGACAATAACAGCGACAATAACAGTGACTATAAGAGTGACTATAACAGTGACAATAACAGTAACAATAACAGTGACAATAACAGTAACAATAACAGTAACAATAACAATACATATCAATGACCTCAATTTGATGGTATCGTAGAATTATAATCAACAACACTTTTGTTATTGAAGACATGGTACGCCACTAACCTGAGAAAATAGCCAATCGCTAACCAGCACATTTTATTTCAGGTCTGAACACAAGGGGGGAAAAAATACAACGGAGTCAAAAGATTTGACACAGAATAAAGCCAGGTATTGATCTCTGTCTCTGTTGTCATTAAATGTCAAAGTTGCCCACTAGTTATTGTTTGGACATGGCTTTTTTCTAATGACGAAAAGTTGTGAGTCTAAAAATATAAGTGACGGTGGGGGATATAGAAAGGAAACTAGACTTTTTAGTCAGGAAACTGAACTAGACTTTTATTTAGGACACTGAACTAGACTTTTAGTCAGGACACTGAACTAGACTTTTATTAAGGACACTGAACTAGACTTTTAGTCAGGAAACTGAATTAAACTTTTAGTTAGGAAACTGAACTAGACTTTTAGTGAGGAGACTGAACTAGACTTTTAGTTAGGAAACTGAACTAGATTTTTAAGATAGGAACTAGTGGTTTTTTTTTTTAATTTAAGAAACAAAAAATTTAGTAAAGGAATTGTGATACGAAACTGAAGTACATTTTAAGTAAGGAAAGTGAATTAAATTTGTTAGTAATAAAGCTACATCATCAGTGGTTTTTTTATGTTAAAAGCACTAAAGCAAATCATTTCAATCTGACTTTTATAATACAATGGTTTACATTAAAATTCAAAAATAATATTAAAAAATCAGAATCTATTTAAACTTTTGTGGTAGTTATTGGTCAAGTCAATGATTCAACTAAGTATAGTCAGTGTGTTAAGGCAGTTATTGGTCATGTTAATGTTTAAACTTAGTCACTGTGTTAAGGCAGTTATTGGTCAAGTCAATGTTTCAACAAAGTATATAACAGATGTTCATTTCCATGTATGGTTTGCTAGCGATGGCTATAAAAAAATATTTTTAAAAGCAAAAATCCATCATGAAGGATTTTATACTTATTTGTCTATGAATAGGTTAGCACACATACATCACAAAATAACAATAAAATAATGAATGCACAAATACATCACAAAATGACAATAAAATAATGAAGGCTAAAACTATGTCAGATTCGTGGATTCCGTTTTTAATATTGCGTTCAATAATAAAGGATTCTTTTATTGATCCCAGTGGTGTGCCAGTCCCGGGTAGCGAGAAACACCGTCTGTTCCCCTCCCCACCCCCTCCCCCCACGGTATTTTCATGTCGTCTGTGTTATAATCATCTTGACCTGATTCTGTTATTTGATCTATGTTATATTATATGATTCGATTGGATTATGTTGTCATATTTGATAGCCTTAAAGTGTCAAATTTGATTGATATACTTTCTTTGTGAGCTTTCATATTGAGATTTTCATTTGATCTTAAACATGATCTTAAATAATATGATCTTGTTAAATTGTGAAATTAGATATAATTTTTGGTTTAATCTTTTCCTTTTAGCTGTATGTCTTAAAGGTCATCTGAGTTTGTATTATGCCACATATGATCTTGTTATGTTATCATAGATCTTTTTATGTTGACATATTTAGTTAGAGCTTATTGATTTTTGTATTATGCTCAATACTTTTATCACTGTGTGAACAATGGCGGGTAGTAATAATACTGCCACCTGAAAAATGTCAGGCAAAGTTTCACATAAATAAAAAAAACGTCAGGAATATAATTTCATTTTGTTTAAAAGTTAAACCTGATCAACTCATACTGTTCTGTGATAGACAACAATAATAACCAGTTGAACTCCAGACAGAGGATGATAAATTTCAAGTGTGTCAATAGATAACACAGCCCAACAAAAAAAAATTTTTTGCGAGTTGCCAAGAATGTTTGAATGAATTTATAGCAATTCATGGGTGCTGATTTCAAAACTGCCACTGCTTTTGCTGAATTGGCTCTAGTTTCTGAGATATTGGACATCCTTCAAAATATGATTATACCATTGTGTAAAACAAATGCAATAAGTTTGGTGTCTTTTGTTTAATTTAACTATACCAAGTTATAACTTTGTTTAGTTTTTTCTCTTTTATAGCTGCTTTCTACAGACATCATGAGTTCATCACGAAGATGCTGCAAACATAATCCGAATGTATTCTGTTACATCTGTGGAGAAATATAATCGAATTTGTGCAGCAGGCATATTTGGCTTATTTCGGTGTGAAGCTGGGAGACCAAGACAAGTCTTGGGCTCCCCATAAGGTCTGCAAAAACTGTGTGGAGAGCCTACGGCAGTGGACAAATGATGAGAAGAAAAGTCTAAGTTTCGGTGTACCAATGGTTTGGCGAGAGCCGAAAGACCATTTTGGTGATTGCTATTTTTGTATTGTGAATGTTAAAGGCTTCAATCGCCACAAGAAATCTAAGTGAGATTATCCTGATCTTGAATCTGCAAGGAGACCAATTCCACATAGCAGTGAAGTTCCTATACCAGTGTTTAGTGGATTATTAGAGCTTTCACCATCAGACTCTGACGAGGGGCAAGATCTGGAGTTTTTGGCAGGTGAAAAAAGTGGAAGCGATTATGAAGGAAGTTCTTCAACACCTCAACCATTCAGCCAAGAAGAACTCAATGACCTGATACGATACCTAAATATGCCCAAGTAAACATCTGAGCTTTTAGCGTCCAGGCTCAATGAAAGAAATTTTCTCAAACAAGAATTTTAAAAATTTCTTATCGGAAAAGAGAAGAGTTTCTTCTTCCATATTTCAGCCAAGAGGAAGATCTTGTTTACTGTAATGACATCCTTGGATTTCTGCTCCAAATGGGACTACAAGACTACTATTCCAAAGACTGGCGTCTTTTTATAGACAGTTCCATCAGAAGCTTGAAATGTGTTCTGATACACAATGGTAACCGTTACGCATCTCTTCCTATTGCTCACTCAACAACACCTAAAGAAGAGTATGAGAATATCAAAACAGTATTGCAGAAAGTCTGTTATTATGAGCATCAGTGGTCAATTTGTGTTGATCTAAAAATGGTAAACTTCTTGCTTGGGTAGCAGTCAGGATACACAATATACCCGTGCTTCATGTGCCTTTGGGATAGCAGGGCAAGGCAAGATCATTGGACAAGAGTGACATGGCCTGCAAGGGAAACCATGACTGTAGTTAAAGAAAATATCATCAACAAGCCACTGGTTGACAAAATAAGATCATTCTCCCACCGCTTCATATCAAATTAGGTTTAATGAAACAATTTGTTAAGGCTTTGGGATTTTTGACGGTCCTCAGATTCGAAAACTCATCAACGATCAAAATTTTACAGATTTCACGGATCACCTTGAAGCTTCTTCATGGAACAGTTTTGTTTCAGTTGTCAGGAACTTCTTAGGTAATAACAAAGCAGAGAATTACGAAAAACTGGTACAAGATATGCTCGCTAACTTCAGAAACATTGGATCAAATATAAGCATCAAGGTACATTACCTGCACAGTCATTTAGACAAATTTCCAGGTAACCTTGGGGACTTCAGTGAGGAACAAGGCGAGAGGTTCCATCAGGATATGAGGGTGATGGAGGAGAGATATCAAGGAAGATGGAACATAATATGATGGCTGACTATAGTTGGAGCCTCCAGCGCAATTGCCCCAACGACACACACAAACGGAAGTCGAGCAAACAGCGATTTGCTAATGCATTACCATAGACAATTAACATATTAATTAATTAATTAGACATAATTAGTTTTTCAAATGAAAATGTTTTCTTCTATAGCACTATTACATATCTTTTTAAACAAAATTCTGCATGACTATTAACATTTTCACTAGTATTTGTTAGTATACTATTTTACTTCATGCAATTCTTGACAATTTTCAAACACGGTGCACATATTATTTAATTAATTTTAATTATCTCGTAAAACAGAGCCAATCTAGCAAAAGCACTTACATATTCTAAATCAGCATAGTTGACTTTGTATAAAATGATTCAAATATCACTGGCAATAAAATCACTGTTTACCAGTGTAATTAGTTTCGTATAAACAGAAAGTTGTGTACAGAGGATGATTCATCAGTTTTTGTAACTAAGATTTGATGTATCAGATTTCCGTTTAAATGCCAACAATAACTTTCAGATAATGTCGTCATCCTTGTTATCAAATGACATTTAATAAAAAGAATATTGTCATCAAGAGACTTTCTTGTGTTACCTATAATCAGAATTACCAAACAATTATTATTTTCCCAGCTAAAGGTTAACTTATTTGTAACGTTAATTAAAAAAAGAGAGAAAATATTTCAATCAGTTTACAAAGTAAACATGACTTATAGTTGTTAGTATCCTGTATACGATGTAATGAAGAGTGAGATGTAAACAGTGAACGACAGATAACGGTTGACATTAATGATGTTGATAAACTCACTGACCAGAGACTGGACATGTTTTGTTTAAACCACGGTAATGTTACGTCACTGTGACTAATGTTATTATTACACGTTCAAGAAATCTGTGGATCTGTTCTGGAGATTAAATGCAGGCTTTTCAGTCGAGCCATTTTAAATCCATTGCTTTGAGACATAATCATTTGTTATTTAACTTATCAGGTGTCTCCAATTTTTTACCAGCTGTTGTTCTTCCACCCAGTTTTGAGAACACTGCACCAAGTGAAAGGGGTTTGTTTGAAATAAATACTTTTTATTGATCACTCTTTTTGTTTATAAACTGGCAAAATCTAATCAAGTGTAAAACGAAACATAAATACGTTTAACACATCCCATACAAAAAATTTTAAATTTAATTACGTTATCTATATAATTCTCCGTAACATAAACTGATATAAAGACTGTATGTACCTACACATTAGTATGGCAACGGTTCCAGATAGAATATTATGTCACTTAGAAGATTACTTTGGATAACAGAAATGTTATGTCATTTATGTTCACTGCATCTGAACAGTTGCCCATTACTTACAGAATTATTATGTCAGTTATGTTCATTGCATCTGAACAGTTGCCCAAAAAAAAAAACAAAGGATTAATGTTTGGAAAAAAGAATGTTTACACTTTAAATAATTATAAATCTGTGAGATTAACAAAACAACACCAAAAATAACAAAATCTCTACTTGTATACAGCAACATAATCTCTACTTGTATACAACATAAGCCCTACATGTATACAATAACATAATCTCTACTGTTATACAACAACATAATTTCTACTTGTTTACAACAACATAATCTCTACTTGTATACAACATCATAATATCTACTGGTATATAACAACATAATCTCTACTTGTATTCAACAACATAATCTCTACTGGTATACAACAACATAATCTCTACTTGTATACAACAACATAATCTCTACTTGTATACAACATCATAATCTCTACTGGCATATAACAACATAATCTCTACTGGTATACAACAACATAATCTCTACTGGCATAAAACAACATAATCTCTACTTGTATACAACAACATAATACCTTTAACTATATGACAATTATATACACAAAGAGCCTTTAAAAATTATTTTTTTTTTGTGGGGGAAGCCTTTGGCAAAAGTACATTTGAGGGAGGGGGGGGTGCCCTAACAGAAACCATTGTTGATGCCGCCACATGCAAATCATGAGCCCCCCCCCCCCCCATATAATCGTCAACCCTTGGGGTCAATCTGACCCTCAACATTTATTTCTCCGTAACTCTTGATGAAGGTTCTTCCAATGGAGCCTATTCCAGTTTGAATGTATCTTAAACCTGTTGTTAAAACGGCCCAATCACACCCCAAATATTTCTGAAATCTCTGCCTTGGGCCACAACGGAACTAAGATCGTCATTGGTATAAAAGTATCCAAATCTAGGTTAAGTTTTCTGTTCAATCTAATTCTTAGTGCCCCCCCCCCACCACCACCCACCAAATATCTTTAAAAAATTTCTATCTGAACTCCTCCCCCACCGCCCGGTTTTTTCTTTACAACAATAAATTGAAAACTCTACATATATACGACAACAAATAAAATACTGCAGTCTTGGCATCAAAAATAAAATAAACATTAAAAACATTAACTTAAAAAAAAAACAGGAGCGAAATAAATGATAACATCATGAACTTCACTACAGTGGTGTAAAATTATACAATTAAACATTCTGGTCATCCGGATACATGAACTTTATCATTGAAAAAAAAAATATTCATTAGCTCTCATTTTCTATTTTTGTTCCAGTATTTCAATAGACCATCCAGTGCAACAATCTTCTCAACTCTCCTGTGACAACCACGTCTCTCCTTTTTTTTTTGTTCAGTTCTGTCTCATTCAATAAATATGTATATGGAATAAACAGGGATTAGATGGTTGAAATTTGTGTTCATTTCATTGGCTCGCCAGTGTTGTTATGACGTAGACAGATATGCCAATGACGGGGTACCGAGCAAAAAATGTATTTGATGGTAAACAATTCAAAAAAAAAAACGCAGGCGAAATTTTGGTAAATCTGAGATAATACCCAGAGCAGACAAAATGTTGCATCATAATACCTTGACTGTAGCAATCTTTTAATATGTTTATGATGTGTGCAACATACTGTCATGGTAGCAAGTATTAGGTTGTGTCGGTGATAAACAGTTGACTAACTTAACACCACCCCCCCTCCCCAGCACTAAATAGAGAATGTAATGAGATAAAGTGAAGTTGTCTGAGTTAATGTGAGGATTACATGTGAGCCATAACGTGAACAGGTAAGCTGAGGAGCGATATCGAATTGTTGGAGATCGCAGACCAATTTTTTTTTTTTAAAAAGGTAAGGGATAATACAAGTGAAGGTGGTAAAAAAACGTACAGAGTTTTTTTTTTTTACGTTAAACAAATATTTATCTATTTACACCGAAATCACCCACGGAAAGAAAATAAAAACCCTGTGTCTATGTTTATATTTACATTTAGAACATTTTCGATGGAGACTAATTTGTACAACAAATCTGTGTTATCGGACGTTTTAGACGGATATTTGTTGAGTTTGTCATGTTTATTTCTGGTCTCTTGTTTTTAAATGGAGGGGAAAAAAAAGTGTCTTCCAAAACCAAATTTAGTTTCTATTCGAAAGTAGGGTAAAGATGGAGTTGATGAGGTGTTGGAGGTGTTTAGACTGCTAGGGGATCAGAGATAGTGTGTGTGTGCGTGTGTGTGTCTGTGTGTGTGTGTGTGCGTGTGACACAGTCTCACATTTCAGTAATGAGTAATCGATATTTTAAACCAGGCTGCGTCATCATTGTTATTTTCTGTTTATGTCCCCTTGCACGGGAAGATACCAGACATTAGAGAAAGAATGACAGAAGATAGAGCAGGCCGTAAAGGAAAGACAATATGTGGGGAGGGGGCGGGGGAGAGATGAAATAGGTTGGGGGAGTGGAATCTGTGGATGAAGAAGGAAATTATAAATAGTACGAGAACAAACGAGAGAAAACGGGATGGCAAGAGTGAGAATGGGGGGAATCTCTCAGTTTAGGTCGAGTCTTTTACAACAGTGGATTAATATTTAGACAAACAGTGGACAGGAATAAATCAGTTGTAATCACCCTATGTAGATTTGTTGAAGTTTTAGTGTTATTCATTTCCTTTAAATTATCATATTTTTTTTCTCATTAAGGAGCCAAATCTATATTCTTCAAAGTAGTTTACATAAAACACACAGGCATACAAACACACTCACACACTCAGAGATATGCAAACAAATTGAGTTTTGGAAGATAAATAAAAAAATTACTTGATATTTTATTTTTTTTTATGATCAGTTATTTCCCTTGTCAACTACTGCCGGTGAATGGCAGGGCCCGATATGAAAGGGGAGAGAAATGTGTTATATGAGAAAATATTTGAATGTACCTTTTCCATTTCTCTGCTTGTGTGATTCTTGAATTACGGCCGAGTTCTCCAATAGGAAGACAAAGAAAGAGTTATTAGAGCACTTTCTTCAATTTTTTTTTTTACAAGTGCCTGCTGGACAGAACAGAAAGAACAAAATATCGACAATTGAAAAAGGGAAGAAGAGACATTGTATTAGAAATAGAGGGGGTAAGTGTGTGTGGGGGGGTGGGGAGGGGGGATAAAACGAGTTGAGAGAGACAGAGGAAAGGAGAGAGAGAGAGGGAGAGATTGTGTGGCGGAGTTCTGGCAGGTCAAATAGTGTGATAAGGCATGTAGCAATGGTTCTGGCAGTTAAAATATTGTGATAAGGCATGTAGCAATGGATCTGGCTGGTCAAATAGTGTGATAATGCATGTAGCAATGGATCTGGCTGGTCAAATAGTGTGATAATGCATGTAGCAATGGATCTAGCTGGTCAAATAGTGTGATAATGCATGTAGCAATGGATTTGGCTGTCCATTTTTTATAATAATGACCATACGGTTGCTATATTCCGTAATAACTGGATATTGTATTATTTAATGATACATGTAGGGGTAGAAACATTTTTGAAGAAGTGCAGAGTACAGGAGTGTATATATCAAGTCAGTGAGATAAATGTCAGGTCAGAGAGGTAGATTGCGAGTAAGCAAGATGTCAATGCAGAGATAGACGTCAGGGATAAATATCAGTTAAGATAGCCAGGTGACAATTCACAGAGGTAGTTATCAATTCAAAGAGGTAGATGTCAATTCACAGAGGTAGATGCCATTTCACAGAGGTAGTTATCAATTCACAGAGGTAGATGCCATTTCACAGAGGTAGTTATCAATTCACAGAGGTAGATGTCAATTGACAGAGGTAGATGCCAATTCACAGAGGTAGATATTTATTCAGGGGTTATGTCGATTCACAGTGATAGATGTCAATCAGAGACGTAGATGTCAACTCAGAGAGATAGATGTCAACTCAGACAGACATTTTTCAACTCAGAGAGGTAGATTCTAACAGTATATACAACAACAAAATTATCATTTAGTTAATTTAAAATCAGTTTAATATTAACTGTTTGAATCACCTCAAGGCGATCTTTTGTCTGCAGCTAAAGACTTTGTGCTTATTTGTACAGTTCCAGTTCCCCTTAAATTCATTTATATTTTTTAAATGTTCCCATATTTCAATGACAAAATGCTTGAAAACACTAGTTTATATTTGGGGTTGAGTTCTTTTTAACTTTATATCATAAGCATGGGCGTATTCATGGGGGGATACGGGGGGCATTTGCCCCCCCCCCCTAAATTTTGAAAAAAATGTCATATAAGAGGGGGGGCATTTGCCCCCCCCCCCTTACATTTAAAAAGAAATGTCATAAAGTTGTTATTTGCCCCCCCCCTGGAAAATTTTTGCCCCCCCCCCCTGGAAAAATTTCTTGCGACGCCCATGATCATAAGTGTTGGACTGATGTTTCTTTCTTATTTTGTTATTTTCATCTTTCCATTCAGATTTGGTACATTTATTGACACCAGTGACCTAAACTTTCCACAACACTTTTATATCTGTGTGTATAACTGTATTGTAGCTTTTTTTTTTTTTCTATTATCTCGTTACGTTAGAATTTCATTGACTTTTCTATCACTAGCACAAAAACGCTTATGAAAATTGTATAGAAAGAATACCTTAAATAAAATTGCTTCGAGAACTGAGGACCAGTTTATTTCAAACACTGTTTCTTGGTTTATTTTCTATGTCACTAAATAATGATTTTTATTAAAAAACAACGACTTTCTTTGTTCCGTTTATTTATTTATATTTTATTACTATTATTTCTACTTTTATAGCTCTGTCTCCCGTTAAAGTTCACGTTGTTTTTGTCATGTTATCGCTTTTGTTTTTGTTTTTTTAGAGCATTTTCGAAAAAAAATGCTCTATTGTCCCCGTTTTGTTTGTCTGTCTGTCCGTCATCACCCTAGATCTCAACAACCATAAGTCCTAGACCCATGATGTATATATCATTTTGTAGGTCTTGGCCTGGCATGTGTGCAGCAAAAGTTCATTTCGCGATCTGACCTCTGAGGGCCGTAAAAGTATCGTTTTTACTATATAAGCTATATTAATAAATGAGCGCCCTAACTCTCAGCAACCATAAGTCCTAGACCCATGATGTATATATCATTTTGTAGATCTTGGCCTGCCATGTGTATATCAAAAGTTCATTTTGCGATAGGACCTTTGAGGGCCGGGCTTCAGGGCTCCGAAGGGGCTTATATAAAATATATATAGCCCCTTTCTACACCTTGTACGTTCAATAACCCATTCATTTGGTGCGTAATACTGCAGCACGTAGTTTCTCCAAGATTTATTAAGAAACTCATCAAATGAAATAGTAAGCTTGTGTTCTGAGTTTAATTAAAAGTATCAGAGCTATGCAACAATTGACGGAGTTTTCGGACGATTAAATGACTACAATTTCGAATGTTTTCAATTATGAGTCCTATTTCAGTAACCACAAACCACTTGTAGTTAGATTTAAGAGAAAAAAATTTTTTTTTCAAATATAAAGAAACGTCTTTATTATATTTTTTTTACAGATATATGCATTGCACAATTGAATTTATAAACATTTCCAAAATTTACAAATATTTACTGAAAGCTAACAAACGTACTGATACATAACATGAAAATGCGCTAACACATCCTGTGTCCAGAATGGAACAGGCTTAATTGCTTGTTTTTTCATCTTAATGTTAAAATCTTAACCGACAAATACATTGATAAACAAAACAACGAATTGTGGTGTCTACTTAGAAACTATGGGAAAAGATTAATTAATACATGTGGATGAAAAACGAAAACGGAAAAAATATATATATATAACAAATATTTCATAACCTGAGAACTACAAATAGTAAAAATAATGTATAGAGACCAGGGGTGGGCAAAACTTTTTGCATCGCGGGTCACATTGAGTTCGTACCGTAGTTTTCCCATAGCTGATATAGACAGACAGACAGACAGGCAGATAGATAGATAGATAGATAGATAGATAGATAGATAGATAGATAGATAGATAGATAGATAGATAGATAGATAGATAGATAGATAGATAGATAGATAGATAGATAGATAGATAGATAGATAGATAGATAGATAGATAGATAGATAGATAGATAGATAGATAGATAGATAGATAGATAGATAGATAGATAGATAGATAGATTCGAATCCGAAGGAATCAACGAATTATTTACATCTGGCGACTTCAGGTAAATGTATATTTGGACGCAGATTTACATTTTGGACACTAAGCAATGAGGGGGGAAGGGCGGTCCTGTGAAAACACGATGCTATGGCAAAGGCTTGTAAATATTGAGTCCTTGGTAAACTTTGGTAAACTGGGGACACCTCAGACAACCCTCAACAGTAATTCTTTTTCACCCAGGGCCCCTGACTAGACTAGTGCGCAAACTTCTGGTGGGCGTGGCAAACTAAAAGTTGGACAATGGGGCCCTCTCTACCCTAGGCTGCTGCCTAGTTTGTATATTGTTTAAAATAACTCTGTGTGTATGACTCGTTATCGTGTTTGTGTGTGTGTTTGTGTGTGTGTGTGTGTGAGAGAGAGAGAGAGAGAGAGAGAGAGAGACAGACAGACAGACAGAAAAAGAGAGAGAGAGAGGAATGGAGATGATGCAAAAAGAAATAATTCATCAACGCGTGTAACATATTTTTTTTCCCAATCAGGCGAATGAAATGAAACAAATATTAACGACGTTTCTGTACAGTACAACAATTATTTTCATTTGTGTTTTTAGAGCATTTTCGAAAAAAAAATGCTCTATTGTCCCCGTTTTGTCTGTCTGTCTGTCTGTCCGTCCGTCCGTCCGTCCGTCCGTCATCACCCTAGTTTTTTTAGAGCATTTTCTAAAAAAAAATGCTATATTGTCCCCGTTTTGTCTGTCCGTCATCACCCTAGATCTCAACAACCATAAGTCCTAGACCCATGATGTATATATCATTTTGTAGGTCTTGGCCTGGCATGTGTGCAGCAAAAGTTCATTTCGCGATCTGACCTCTGAGGGCCGTAAAAGTACCGTTTTTACTATATAAGCTATATTAATAAATGAGCGCCCTATATCTCAGCAACCATAAGTCCTAGACCCATGATGTATATATCATTTTGTAGGTCTTGGCCTGCCATGTGTATATCAAAAGTTCATTTTGCGATAGGACCTTTGAGGGCCGGGCTTCAGGGCTCCGAAGGGGCTTATATAAAATATATATAGCCCCTTTCTACACCTTGTACGTTCAATAACCCATTCATTTGGTGCGTAATACTGCAGCACGTAGTTTCTCCAAGATTTATTAAGAAACTCATCAAATGAAATAGTAAGCTTGTGTTCTGAGTTTAATTAAAAGTATCAGAGCTATGCAACAATTGACGGAGTTTTCGGACGATTAAATGACTACAATTTCGAATGTTTTCAATTATGAGTCCTATTTCAGTAACCACAAACCACTTGTAGTTAGATTTAAGAGAAAAAAATTTTTTTTTCAAATATAAAGAAACGTCTTTATTATATTTTTTTTACAGATATATGCATTGCACAATTGAATTTATAAACATTTCCAAAATTTACAAATATTTACTGAAAGCTAACAAACGTACTGATACATAACATGAAAATGCGCTAACACGTCCTGTGTCCAGAATGGAACAGACTTAATTGCTTGTTTTTTCATCTTAATGTTAAAATCTTAACCGACAAATACATTGATAAACAAAACAACGAATTGTGGTGTCTACTTAGAAACTATGGGAAAAGATTAATTAATACATGTGGATGAAGAACGAAAACGGAATATATATATATATATATATATATATATATATATATATATATATATATATATATATATATATATATATAACAAATATTTCATAACCTGAGAACTACAAATAGTAAAAATAATGTATAGAGACCAGGGGTGGGCAAAACTTTTTGCATCGCGGGTCACATTGAGTTCGTACCGTAGTTTTCCCATAGCTGATATAGACAGACAGACAGGCAGATAGATAGATAGATAGATAGATAGATAGATAGATAGATAGATAGATAGATAGATAGATAGATAGATAGATAGATAGATAGATAGATAGATAGATAGATAGATAGATAGATAGATAGATAGATAGATAGATAGATAGATTCGAATCCGAAGGAATCAACGAATTATTTACATCTGGCGACTTCAGGTAAATGTATATTTGGACGCAGATTTACATTTTGGACACTAAGCAATGAAGGGGGAAGGGCGGTCCTGTGAAAACTCGATGCTATGGCAAAGGCTTGTAAATATTGAGTCCTTGGTAAACTTTGGTAAACTGGGGACACCTCAGACAACCCTCAACAGTAATTCTTTTTCACCCAGGGCCCCTGACTAGACTAGTGCGCAAACTTCTGGTGGGCGTGGCAAACTAAAAGTTGGACAAGGGGGCCCTCTCTACCCTAGGCTGCTGCCTAGTTTGTATATTGTTTAAAATAACTCTGTGTGTATGACTCGTTATCGTGTTTGTGTGTGTGTTTGTGTGTGTGAGAGAGAGAGAGAGAGAGAGAGACAGACAGACAGACAGACAGAGAAAGAGAGAGAGAGAGGAATGGAGATGATGCAAAAAGAAATAATTCATCAACGCGTGTAACATATTTTTTTTCCCAATCAGGCGAATGAAATGAAACAAATATTAACGACGTTTCTGTACAGTACAACAATTATTTTCATTTGTGTTTTTAGAGCATTTTCGAAAAAAAAATGCTCTATTGTCCCCGTTTTGTCTGTCTGTCTGTCTGTCCGTCCGTCCGTCCGTCCGTCCGTCATCACCCTAGTTTTTTTAGAGCATTTTCTAAAAAAAAATGCTATATTGTCCCCGTTTTGTCTGTCTGTCATCACCCTAGATCTCAACAACCATAAGTCCTAGACCCATGATGTATATATCATTTTGTAGGTCTTGGCCTGCCAAGAAATGACTTTTTCCATTTCGCGATCTGACCTCTGAGGGCCGTATAAGGGGGCTTATAAAGTACCGTTTTTTACTATATAAGCTATATTAACAAAGGAGCGCCCTAGATCTCAGCAACCATAAGTCCTAGACCCATGATGTATATATCATTTTGTAGGTCTTGGTCTGCCAAGTGTACATCAAAAGTTTATTTCGCGATCTAACCTCTGAGGGCCGTAAAAGGGGACTTATAAAGTACCGTTTTTTACTATATAAGCTATATTAATAATGGACCGCCCTATATCTCAGCAACCATAAGTCCTAGGCCCATGATGTATATATCATTGTGTAGGTCTTGGCCTGCCAAGTGTACATCAAAAGTCCATTTTGCGATTTGACCTCTCAGGGACAAAATATAAGAGTTTTTTATGTACCGTTTTGCTTATATTTTAAATATAAATAATAAAAGCTAATCAAAGGGGCGTAATCATTATTTATTTTTGTAACAGTTATTCAACATGACTTACTTCCCGTACTTTATATAAAACAACAATTGACGGAGTTTTCGGACGATTAAATGACTACAATTTAGAATGTTTCAATTATGAGTCCTATTTCAGTCACATATAGGTCACGTGACTGGTCTCGATGCACCGTCCTGATGCTAGCGCCTAGCGCCAGATGAGAAGGGACCAAACGTCATTATTTGTGGGGACTTCAATCAAGATTTCAAAGAGCCCGGGGCAGAAATTGAAAACTTCTTCGAAACAAACTTCAACATTGAACTACTTTCACCAAGATTGGCAACAACAATTTATCAAACAACAATTGACGGAGTTTTCGGACGATTAAATGACTACAATTTAGAATGTTTCAATTATGAGTCCTATTTCAGTGACCACAAACCACTTGTAGTTAGATTTAAGAGAAAATAATTTTGTTTTCAATTATAAAGTAACGTCTTTTTAATATCTTTTTTCAGATATATGCATTACACAATTGAATTTGTAAACATTTCCAAAATTTACAAATATTTACTGAAAGCTAACAAACATACTGATACATAAGAAGAAAATGCGCTAACACGTCCTGTGTCCAGAATGGAACAGGCTTAATTGCTTGTTTTTATTTGTGTTCCCCGGCAGAAACAAAGAGAGACAACTCTCTGATGAGTGTCAGAATGTTGTTCTTTCCCCTGATATTTTAATACCGTGACTTGAGTCAAACATATTTAGTTGAGATGAAATGATGTTTACAAAAACATCGTTTACATTTAAAATGACCAGGATTTGTAATTTTACTTATTTACACAGGAGGGTTTAAAAGCGGGCGCTTCGGGTGCTTCCTGGCCCTGACTTCTAAATGACCTTGCGAAATCCAATTTTACTCGTCATTTAGTTCACCTCTCTTTAAAAAAAGGGGGGCCCATTATTTTCTTCTGTTTAATTATCATTTGTGTTTAGTTGTTGGTTATCTTGGTTTAAAAAATGGTCTGAATTTGTTTAATTGTAGGCTAGCAGTTTTATACTGTGAGATAATTTTTGACGTCTGACATTTTGTACACAGAACTATGAAATATATCTTTGGATACTGTGAGATAAAAGTTGAAAGTCTGACATTTTGTATACAGAACTACGAAATATATCTTTGGATACTGTGAGATAAAAGTTGAAAGTCTGACATTTTGTATACAGAACTATGAAATATATTTTTGAATACTGTGAGATAAGAGATGACGTCTGACAAGTTGTACACCGACCTATGAAATATATCGGTAGTGTGGATGCTGTAAGATAAGAGTTGTGAAAGGTGCAACGATCCGGATCGGGCATCTTTTTACAAGTTATTGTTATTACATCTGTGTACGTTTTAGTGGGTGAGTCAGTGTGTCTGTATGTGTGGTTGGCAATGTCTCCTTCCTTCTTTATCCCATTCAGCTGGTAATAAAATAACATAATAATCTAAACATAATTTTGTTCCTGTTTTTTTTTCCACAGTACAGGAAAAATGTTTTGAGAAAAATAACAGATGCTCGTTAATATGGCCAATGGAAACAAATGTTATCATGTGCCGTGTAAAGCAGACACTGTGCCATACAGACACACTGCCATATAGACACACTGCCATACAGACACACTGCCATACAGACACTGTGCCATACAGACACTGTGCCATACAGACACACTTCCATACAGACACACTGCCATACTATTTGATGACCTATTCATTGTATTTTATTAATTCAAAGAACATTATACGTCAAATGAATTACATTAAAAGAATATTCAGTGGTCGTGAGTGAGCTGGTTGCCAAATAAAACAACTAGAGTGAGTAATCTTGTCCTTTATTCATTATAGGTCATTTTTTAAAGAACTACAGTGGTGGTATGGGCTAATAATATCGTATGTACATTGATTAGGAATGTTCTCCCGTAGCTTGATCTCTTAAAGAAAAGCTCAAATTTAAGATGGCCATCAACCTTATAAAAGGCGAGATTAGCAGTACAAATATGATTCCATGAGATGGTAAATGGTATCAATGTGACAATATTAGTATCGTTATGTTAAATAATTCAATGCTTTAACTGGTCATTGGTGGACAATCTCTAGATATTGACTTGACAGTGTCAAAAATGCACGTAGGCCTATTCTGTTAGTCAGTGATAGGACAAAAATAAAAAAAAATTAACTAACTTTGGTTTTATGTTGTACTTTCCCATCAGAACATTGTCGTTATCTTTGTTTTTTAAGGTTTTATTCCTATCTTTCCTTATCAGTATCTCACCAATCTCTCTCTCACTCTATCTATTGAGTGTCTCACTCTGTTTTTCTCCATTTCTCCTTATCTATCTCATATTTCTCACTAAGTATCTCATCTTTTTCTTTCTCTTTACCAACAGCCTAGCCTTTGTAGAGTGTATCACTCTGATTTGATTCACTGTGTTTATGACTGTATGCATATCACTGATATTTAAATCAAGCCTCTTAAATAGTTCAAATGCTGATCGCTGAGATAGAAGAAAGCAGCATTAGAGAGATTTCCAAACCACTTTTGTACAAATAGCAAAATTATTTTTTTCTCTACACACAAACATTACGTTTTTTTTTATTATCAGAAGTTCTATCTTTAGATAAACGTACTGAAATATCCTCTCTTGCATTCTACAACTGATATAGTATTAAAAAATAAAAGTTCTCGTCTTTCATTGTAATAGCCCGGTATCGTGATCACGTGATGGGCACACTGACCAATCAGAGCTCTTTCTCTACAACCAGCTTAACGAGCACTGTGTGGGCTCCCTGGGCACGGGACACGCCCGGGTACTGCCATGAAAACCATTTATTAGAGCTTCGTTATTAAAAACGGTCAAACCGATACAAGACGTAGGGCCTGGCTCCATGTCCCGGATACCCTAGAGGCGGGTTGGGGTGGGGGGGGGGGGGTAAGGGGGGGATCCAATGACAACATCACGTGACGTTGTTAGGGAGGAAGATAAAAAAAGAAAAACAGAGATAAATTTTACTGGGTGAAAAGGCATCAAAAGATCTGGGTTTTTTTTTTTATTTGTTGTTGCTGATGTTTTTTTTTTGTACAGTGGCTAAAAGAAATCCAATAATATTTGTTTATAAACATGTCCTGACAGACGGAGCTGAATGAAACCAATGTATTGACCAGATACTGTGGACAGATGATTTCATCACTTGTCTTTATTTTGCAACTGACATACATTGACTAGATGCCTTGGCCAGTTACTGTAAGCCAGATGACCTTATCACTTATCCTCATGTATGACTGACCAGATGCTGAAGACAGATAACTCATAATTTCTCTTCAGCTAAAACTGACCAATATTGTCGAGTTACATTGACCAGATCATTCTTTAACTGACCAATTGTTGCCATGTCTAACATGTTATATCCCTAAAAAGGTAAACTTAGATTCAGTGAAGTAATAGTCAGATATATTGATATCAAGCAAAAATGTAAACTTCGGCGAATTAAAGGAGAATATGATATATTGATCTGAACTAAAAATGTAAACTTAACACAAGTGAACTAGTAATGTATCAGTTATGACGGTTGTGATATATGTTTGTTTTAAGGTGTGCAAAAATAGTGCACTTGAATCTATAACTCTTTAATTCTTGAAATTCTAGAACTCAATTATTTTCTATCAAAACTTTCAACGGTGAGCTCGCAGTATGAGCTCGTGCCATAACAGATACAGTGCACGTCCTCACGCGCACTCACACACCCACATGCACACAAGAGTGTACTCACGTCCAACATGTATATCACATTTAGTGGATGCCATTTTTAAAATGTTTCCTCA
Source organism: Bulinus truncatus (assembly GCA_021962125.1). NCBI lineage: Eukaryota > Metazoa > Mollusca > Gastropoda > Planorbidae > Bulinus > Bulinus truncatus. The sequence goes on from JAGDYQ010000013.1 coordinate 10,656,140, forward strand.
AGGGACTTAATTCCGTTTGATGTAGAGGGAGGGAAAAAATCAATGTCTGAAGCTTCTTGGGCTGTTTGTGAAATTGAAATTAAATGGGATTTGATTGCATCGGTTAGAGTCTTGTGTTTGTAATGATCTCCGTACTTTATCCTTTCATTAATGGACTCCGGGTAAAGATTTCAAGGGCTTCTAACTCGGCACTAACAACGGTTTATGAATCTGACAGGATACGAGTAGAAATATCCACACAAGTTTAGAACTCGGCACTTTGTCTTTGTTGGTTTTACAATTAGCGATGAAAAGAATATAACAGCTGAAAATAAAAAGCAGGCAAGGAATTTAACTCTGTTTATAACTGTACGATAGTAATAGTAAGTTGTTCTAGTAAATATCACTATAACAAGTTTGTGTGTGATTTTTGGACTGTTTGATGTTTGTGTGATTGTTGGACTGTTTGTGTGATTGTTGGACTGTTTGATGTTTGTGTGATTGTTGGACTGTTTGATGTTTGTGTGATTGTTGGACTGTTTGTGTGATTGTTGGACTGTTTGTGTGATTGTTGGACTGTTTGATGTTTGTGTGATTGTTAAACTGTTTGTGTGATTGTTGGACTGTTTGATGTTTGTGTGATTGTTGGACTGTTTGATGTTTGTGTGATTGTTGGACTGTTTGATGTTTGTGTGATTGTTGGACTGTTTGATGTTTGTGTGATTGTTGGACTGTTTGATGTTTGTGTGATTGTTGGACTGTTTGATGTTTGTGTGATTGTTGGACTGTTTGATTAATTTGTTTTGAAAAATACAGAAAGTCAAACAAAAAAAAGTGTTTAGGAAAAGGGGGGCAGGGGGTGGAGACAAATTAAGAATTAAAAAATATATATATAGGCCTACTTTAGACCTACACATTTCAAAACAAATTTTGGGAAAATGTATTATGACAAATATATACAAATGTTTAAACTGTAAACAGTTTTACATTTATTTTTAAAATGGCGCCCTACAGTTTTAGCAGAGAAACGAAAACAAAAATTCGTTATTTAAAAATTACAAAATTATACTTTTACATGTGGAGACAGACATGAGAGGAAATTTAATGTTACTCATCCTTTAGACATTTAGGAAACATGAAGAATCGGGTATTATAAAGGTGTGGAGGGGGGTGGGGGCATACATCTGGGGGAATATATAGTAAAACAGGGAGGTCGGTCACATGAAGTACCTCTGTACTCTTTTTAAAAACTGAATTTTTAAAGGAAAGCTAGTAACATTCGTCTGAAGGAATCCCAGACGGTGTTCACACACAATAGACCCACAGTTTGCATTATTCTGTCAAACCTTTCGAGTCTCTGTGCGCTCATTTCTAAGGTCTTCTCTGATACTTGCTAAGTCCGGTCTGATTGTCCATTCTGATCGATGCCGAACCAGAGTGGTCAGTTGAAAAGTGGGAAAGATGAAATATTTTTTGTGTGCTTTTTTTGATCATAATTTAAAGACATTTTTTTTTGTCGAAATGTAGGTATACACTTATAAACTGTATCGATACTACTTTAAGAATGGCTTTGTTTGTAATCATATTTTTTTTTTTTAAAAAGTATCAAAACATTTGTGCATAAAATCTAAAATAAATAAATAAGTTATGCATGCATTGGCAAACATATATTTGCAAGCTTTGAACTTTTATTGTTTTAATACACCCAGGTATCATGGACAGAAATTTCGGGCCCCTGGACAGGGCTGTCACGGGCCCCCAGTGCTGATAATAATATTTTCAAAAGTTGATTGGCAAGCTCATTGCGGGCCCCTAAAACTCACCGGGCCCCCGGGCATTTGCCCCCTACCCCCACCTCTCGGCGGGTCTGGTCATGATTCCAACAGTCATTATTTACTACGTATAAAGACTTACAATGTACAGTTTTCTGCCTCATCCGAATATTGTTAAAACAAAATTAAATATAAGTGAAATGACTGAACTAACCAAATTTGACATCATAATAAATCATGGAAGGGATTATTCATTGTTTTGTCCTTTTTTTTTCTTTGTATTTTTTTATGGCTCAGAATGGTGAAAAATCTGGTCAGATTGATTTATCCTAAAAATAAAAGCAAAAAAAAAAAATAACAACTGATATTCCCTGGTCACTCGAGTCCTGGCCCAATTCATCAGAAGAAACCCTGAAGGGAGTCCAGGTGTCATGGCAGCAATCCGTTTCTTGTCATTCCATTTGTTTGTAGCTCGTCTGTTAGCCCCGGCAAGCTGTCCTTTTTTTTCCGGAAATATGTGTCCGTGCAAGGCTACCACAATGTGACTACATCCGGTGTAGAGTCAGATTAGTCTTATGAGTTATTACTGTCCTTTAGTGTCTTTGCATGTGTGTGTGTGTGTGTGTGTGTGTGTGTGCAAGTGCGCGAGAAAAGTAAGGGGGGGGGGGGTCTTGTGTGTTTAAAACTTACGTTTAGGTGTCTTGTTACCCTAGAAGTATGCTTATAACATTTAAATAAAATAGACTTTCTTGCACATAAAAGGTTTAAGTCAGTTTTAAATGTAAAAATAAAATCGTTTCCTTATGCAGGAAACAATTTCAACCGTCTGACTGCTGTGCGAAATTAAAAAAAAAAAACCAACTACAACACCAGTAGCGACATTTCACCAAAATGGGGGGGGGGGGGGGGGGAGGGAGGGGGGGGCAAATAAAAATGTTGGGGGAGGGGGAAATTTTGACTTACGAGGCCTACCTCGAACAATTAGGGGGTTCAGTCATTCATTTAAAAGATACTCATTTAAATAATAATTAATATGTCTAGTAAATACTTGCAGAGCCGCAGCTAACTATTGTGGCGCCCTGTACGAGGTACACTTTAGTCACCCTACTCACAATCTTAAGAATGCAAAAACATTTAACATCTCTCTTTCAGCGCCCCTTCCTAGTAGGCATAGTGAGCCTGGTGCGGCCGCACAACCCGTAGTACCCTTTCTACGTCACAGCATACTTATAATTACAATGTAAGGTACTTTTATTGTTGCAATAAACTTCATTGCTTGTCACTTATTATGGCAATCGAAAAATAATGTTCTTCGAAAGGATGGGAAGTGGGAAGTCCTGAAATTCGTTATATGAAATTATGTGAGGAGGGTACTTTTTCGTTAATTTTTTAGTTAAACAAAATATGAACTGCCCCTACTCGAAATTGTGAACGACCGCTATTCATAATGTTTAACTAGCTAACATCCTCAGTGCACGTGAGGTGCAATTTGAAAGGAAAGATATAAGGGGGATAATTCATCTTTGTAGCACGTCCCATTTTTCTTCAACTGAATTACTACCCATTAGTAGAAATAAAAACGAAGAAATTATCATTTAACCATCAGTGCCTTATTTAGTGGATATATTTCACTATCAGTCCTTATTACAACATGATGAGCTTTTGTGACACCAGAAACTGCATACAGTTTTTTTTGTATGTGCAACGATTTTTCGCACTTAGTTCGCAGCTGCGTTGTGTTTAATATTGGCAACTGCGTATAGGCCTATAGATGTTTACATGAACACAATTTTTATTACTAAAAGGAAAAAGAAAAGGTTGTTTTTCCTGGAAAATAAGAGACCGTATTGTAGCAATCAATGCATATCTTAAAAAATAATGGATTATATATGCGGCTATCATCGGACTTAGATAATAAATGTATTATTTTTTTTTCTAACGTTGGAGATCGGCTCTTAAAGTAACAATCTATATTTTAGATCAGTGGTCGGCAAACTTATCAGCCAAAGAGCCAAATATGAACATTACAACAATAAAAAAAGATTGGGAGCCAAATCTGCTTGTTTAATAAACTTTTATTACACTAAATTTTATTACACTAAATTTTATTACACTAAATTTTATTACACTAAATTTTATTACATAAATTTTATTACACTAAATTTTATTACACTAAATAAGTAGTAGGCCTACACTAAATAAAACTAAATGCCAGAGCCGCACTTACTTAGCCAAAGAGCTCCGGAGCCGCACTTTGCCGACCACTCTTCTAGATCATTTGATGTACGTAATGACCCCAATCCCCCCCCCCCTTCAAACACACAGGCCTCCACATACTAACTCTCTGTTTTATATACTGTTAAACTAAAGTTCTTAGATTTTCTTTTATATAAATGGGTTAGTTCGTGGCGGTGGATTGGGGGGGGGGGGAGGTGAAAGTAGGCAATTGCATCCCCCCCCCCTTCACTCCATCACCGAGAATTAATGATTTTTTTTTTTAAAGGATATAGAAGTCATGAAAACACGCACTCTGCTTTAAAACGCATAGCAAATTATTGGTCAAAGTTTTTCGCCAAATAAAATCTGACAAAGCGATATGCTATTTGCTCGCAGTTATGTCCTAATCATGGCTCTTAGCTCGAAGTCATATATTAACCATGGCTCTTAACTCGAAGTCATGTACTAATCATGGCTCTTAGTTTTAAGTCATATATCAACCGTGGCTCTTAGCTCGAAGTTATATATTAACCGTAGCTCTTAGCTCGAAGTCATATATTAACTATGGCTCTTAGCTCGAAGTCATGTACTAATCATGGCTCTTAGCTAGAGGTCATATATTAACCATGGCTCTTAGCTCAAAGTCATGTACTAATCATGCCTCTTAGTTCGAAGTCATATATTAACCGTAGCTCTTAGCTCGAAGTCATATATTAACCGTAGCTTTTAGCTCGAAGTCATATATTAACCATGACTCTTAGCTCGAAGTCATGTACTAATCATGGCTTTTAGCTCGAAGTCATATATTAACCGTAGCTCTTAGCTCGAAGTCATATATTAACTGTAGTTCTTATCTCGAAGTCATATATTAACCGTAGCTCTTAGCTCGAAGTCATATATTAACTATGGCTCTTAGCTCAAAGTCATGCACTAATCATGGCTCTTAGCTCGAAGTCATATATTAACCGTGGCTCTTAGCTCGAAGTCATATATTAACCGTGGCTCTTAGCTCGAAGTCATGTACTAATCATGCATTAGTGAGTGGGACCGGGGGGGGGGACGTTTTGTTTTGTTTGTTTTGCACCCTTCCACTCAGGTCCACTCAAGCACACTCTCGCAGAGCCTGCCGTTTCTGGCAGAAGGGTTAGGCACACCCCCACCCTCTTTCTGTCCGTGGTGGCAGGAAAAACTTTGTCTTGTCAATTTGGCTGATCAGTTGTTGACACCACCTTCTGTTTTTGTCAGTCTGAGCAATTGCTAAAAAGAACCTTTTAATTCTACCATGCCATGCTCGCAAATGTAGCGGACACACCTCATCGATCTGAATTCATTGCAGACACGCATCATACGCCGCCAAAAATGCTGGTGTCGCAGGAACACAACACAATGTCAGGCTAGAAATGGCGGTGTTGAAAACAATGGAATAAAAAAAAAGTCTAAATTACTTCAATGTTTCAATTTTAAACAGTTTTTTTTTAATGTACAGAAAAAAACAAAATAAAAAAACGCTTTACATTTTAGGGGAGGGGGACATTCAAACTTGCCCCCAGCTCCCCTTCCCAAGCCAGAACCAATTTTTAGAATTCCATAAAAAAAAGGAAGACAAATATTTTCTCTCTCATTCCTAATCTTGTTTTGTAACATCATTCTAGTCAAGCATATTTTTTTTCGCAGAGCTCTAAATGGGTTAAATGTCACGAGGAGGGATAACTCTACCTTTAAAGAACTAACGGTTACTTCCTTTCGAAATGTAAGTCACAGAAATGTAATTCATTATGTGCATTAGTTACTGTGTATTCTTTTAAATTTGTTTTATGCGAAACACTATATCTTTGATTATTAGATTTTACGTCAGTTAACATTTGGGTAAATTATATAATATATTTCACTTTATTATTTATCTTCAGCAAAATGCAACAGTCGCTATGTGCACTATGGCGCAATTTATTTATACTAAATCGAAGACTTTTTTTGTTGTTCTTTTTTTTAACTAAATAAACTGAGTTTCAAATTTAAAGAAATTAAAGTAATTGCTTGATAATGATTATTTTTCCCTTTAATTTTTATGTACTTGTCTAAATTTATTAATTAGTTTTTGAAACTCTGCAGTGTACTTCATTAACATAATATGCCTATTGATATTATTTAATTATTATAAATGATATTATATAATAATGATTCATTCAAAATTATTTATCTGCATCAGGGGTGGGCAAACTTTTTCTAAGGAGGGCCACATTGAAAACTTGATTGTTATCGGCGGGCCCCATGTAATTTGTCTACTTCAATTACAATTTACATCATATGAAAATATGAATTAACGATAATCACCATGTATTTGTCATTATATTTCACATTCACACTCTATTACACACATTACTTTTTGAAATTTGAGCTTAATCTTTTGCTAATTTGGTAATAAAACTTTATTATTCATAATTATTTCAAAAAAAGTTTATTGTTACTGTGACGAGCTAGAGTAGATTTAGAGACAGAGACAATCCCCTTCGACGTTTTAAGATAAAAAGACATCTAAGAAGTAGGACTAATACAAATAATGGTAGACAGGGTGACATACGACTTAAGACAGGGTGACAGACGACTTAAGACAGGGTAAGGAGAAAAAATAGTATAGTAGGCCTAGACAGCAAAAGTGTGAAGACCGGGAGGCAACGTCGGACAGGCTATAGTTGGGTTAACAATGACGACCAGGTGACGCGCCTAGAAAGATCAGATAGTAAGGACAATACTGAATAGACTCTGATGTATGTAGGGTAATTATGGCACGGACTTTAGGGTATAAATACGACTGGATTCAGACATTAGTTAGTTAGGAGAAGTTTTAGGAAAGTAGTTCTTAGTTACGAAAGTTATAGTGATGAGAGTTTTTAGGGACAGGAGTTTTAATGACGGAAGTTATGAGAGCGACAAGAATAGTTAAGAGATTTTCAGTTAGTCAGAGTTGAGGCAGAATGAATTATTGTGGACTTTAAAAGTGTATTCATTTATGGACTTGTTACATTATTATGTACATTTTGTAATTAAATCGACATGTTCACCACACATCTAGTTTGTTTGGTTATTGGGTATCAAAGGAGTGAGCGATCAGAGTGAACCAGACAGACATTAAGCTAAATTGACATCTCAATGTTTGAATTAAAACACAAAACTCATAACATAAACCAAAGGGCCCGTAACATGTATGGATTATATAGAAAGAGCCCGTAACAGTTACTTATCATAAAAATTATGAAGACAAAGGAAATCAATCTACATACAACCTGATCACAGAGTATAATTATTGAGAAGTATGTAACTGTTCACAATTTTGAGATAATGTTCTTGAACTGTGGAACTAGTTTACTGGTTGTGATTCGCTTGACTGAATTGCAATTTACAGTCATCCAACATCAATCTGTTCTTAGACTTGTTTATTTTCATACAAGAAAACCCATGCTCACAAATGTATGTGGACCCAAATAGTGACAAAGTATTTTAGGTGTGGAAATGCCGCTGCTGGCAAACATCCTGAAAACTCCATAACTGACTTGAACTTCTCCTTCAGGTCATAATCTGCTTATAGATAAAACAGCTATAATATTCTGGAGCTTTAAAACTGATTTAATATCCCTAAATTCGAATTGAATTAAAAAAATATAGTGAAAAATCTAAACAAAGAGAATTAAGATCGACATAGGAATTGCATTCGGGCCGCATAATATACTTCAAAGGGCCATATGCGGCCCGCGGGCCGTAGTTTGCCCACCCCTGATCTACATAAAAATTAATATTCCATACTACCATATTATCTACATTTAAGCAAATCAAGACTTTCAATTTTTTTCCTTTTGTCATTAATTTCTCTAAAATAAGTTTAGTCTTAACCTTAACTAAATAATAAGACCCTATCATATGATATCTAATTTTAAACTATTTATATGGAATAGGTAGGCCCTACGTAATAATTAAGTTAAATTGAGAACTTTTTTAATATAATTTCTTACAATAACACCATTTTATTTAGCCCGTTGGTGGTACTCAAATTTGCTTGATAAAACTTACGTAGCTAGTGACGTTGTGATACATTTGAAATATAAAGACATTAACATTTTATTCTTTTTGGATTTCTTTTATATGTTACAAATTTATACTAATTATATTGTCATGGTGTTGTGATGTTGGGGACTTGGGAGAATAGTCTGGCCATAATTTGATGGGTTTTATGGAGCTACTTTAGTGACGACAAGTACACTGCATGGTGCACCTGGACTGCTAATTTATGGCATGACTACTTTGGTGACAGTAAATTTTTTAAAAAGTATTTCTTTGTAGAAACAAACAACCAGAAATCTAGCTGTGTTTTAAGCAGCCAATTGTTGCTGTTTTGAAAGCCTTGTCACACATAGAAAGCTGCAGTATAATCCTGTTTTTAAAGAAATAAAACATATAAAGTCAGCACATCGAATGCGACTGACAGATGAACATTTAAAAACAATTCTTTTGATCAGTAATTATTAACCAACCATTCTTGAATGTCAAATGTTCATTCCACTAATCTCACTAACCTTTCATTCTTTCTTCTTTAGTTTTAGGGCCAGTGGTGAAATACGTTTGGTGACCCCTGCTCATATCATCACATTTCTTTATTTTTATTTTTTTCTTCTTATGATTATGGTGATATCTGTCTGTGAGTCTTTTATTTTGAAATATCACATTATTTCATTATTTTATTCATAAAAAAAATAAAATCGTAATTTATAATTTTTAAAACTGGGGTAATATTTTTTTTTTTATTTCCAGCATTGTGAAAATTAATAAAGTAGGCCTATAAGAAATTAAAACACATCATAAAAGAAATGTTTACTGTTTAGGGTAACTAAAAAAAAATATATAAAATATTTATATTTTGGGATGTGTGAACAGATTAAGAGATTGTATATGATATCAATGTTGGAGAAAATGACTTAAAAATTCATATTTGGAATGATTGTGACTTCTGGGAATGCATTAAATTTAGATCACATTTGGAGGTATCACTGTATAGGAATAAACATATATTTTGGTTTGAGTGCAATTGAAACTTAACTAGCTTTAAAATATCAATAAAAAAAAAGCACTCATACTGGAAAAAAAATATACCTTAAATCCTTTAAAGAAAGGGTTAAAATAATTGTGGAATAAATCTTATACAACTAAAATTAAAGAGTTTTTTGGAAAAAAGCTAACTAGAAGCACAGAAATAGTAAACCTATTTGCTTGTAAAGTAAATTATAACTTAATTATTCTGAATTATTGCTTATGATTTTTTTCTCATCAGCATCATGGATTTAAACCCCTGAAGAACTTTTGAGGCGTAGGCGGGACTTAACACTAGCACAACTAAGACACAGTCAGAGACAGTTAGTACGTGAAATACAAGACAGATATAATGAACTTGGCATAGCAGTGGACCATTTAAGGGCTTATTTTAGTCCAGATGACAGTGATGAGGATTATGATAACAGACCCAGTAGTGCTAATGCAAGTCAGTGTATTATTCTTTATGATATTTGTCTATATTAAAATGAAATTATCTTTGTTTCTTTGTGTGGCATAAATCTTAGTGTCATAAAGCTTAAACAAAGTTCTTAAATACCAGTTAAAATTTACTTAGAAAAGAATTTTATTTTAAACTGTCAGGCTTTATCTATTTTTGAATGGACAACCCTCTACTTCATTTTGATGATAACCTTTGACATGTTGACATCTTAACTGCGCGTAATGTGAGCTTTTTAAAAGTATAACCATTGAAGGGGATAAAAGTCATCAAATATTTTTTGTTGAAAAAGAAGAGTTTTCAAATACTGGTATTCATATTTATTTTTAAAAATAATCTATCGATGTATGAAAATTTCATTCTATATGTCTCCAAATATGCAGGAATTACTAAAA
>JAGDYQ010000013.1:10666538-10695644 GCA_021962125.1 Bulinus truncatus
CTTGTTTTTATTTGTGGTCCCCGGTAGAAACAAAGAGAGACAACTCTCTGATGAGTGTCAGCATGTTGTTCTTGCCCCTGATATCTTAATACCGTGACTTGAGTCAAACATATTTAGTTGAGATGAAATGATGTTTACACAAACATCGTTTACATTTAAAATGGCCAGGATTTGTAATTTTACTTATTTACACAGGAGGGTTTAAAAGCGGGCGCTTCAGGTGCTCCCTGGCCCTGACTTCTAAATGACCTTGCGAAATCCAATTTTACTCGTCTTTTAGTTCACCTCTCTTTAAAAAAAAGGGGGCCCATTATTTTCTTCTGTTTAATTATCATTTGTGTTTAGTTGTTGGTTATCTTGGTTTAAAAAATGGTCTGAATTTGTTTAATTGTAGGCCAGCAGTTTTATAATGTGAGATAAAAGTTGAAAGTCTGACATTTTGTATACAGAACAATGAAAATATATCTTTGGGTACTGTGAGATAAAAGTTGAAAGTCTGACATTTTGTATACAGAACTATGAAATATATCTTTGGATACTGTGAGATAAAAGTTGAAAGTCTGACATTTTGTATACAGAACTATGAAATATATCTTTGGATACTGTGGGATAAAATTTGAAAGTCTGGCATTTTGTATACAAAACTACGAAATATTTCTTTGGATACTGTGAGATAAGAGATGACGTCTGACAAGTTGTACACCGACCTATGAAATATATCTGTGGTGTGGATGCTGTAAGATAAGAGTTGTGAAAGGTGCAACGATCCGGATCGGGCATCTTTTTACAAGTTATTGTTATTACATCTGTGTACGTTTAAGTGGGTGAGTCAGTGTGTCTGTATGTGTGGTTGGCAATGCCCCTTTCCTATCTTTATCCCATTCAGCTGGTAATAAAAAAACATAATAATCTAAACATAATTTTGTTCCTGTTTTTTTTTCACAGTACAGGGAAAATGTTTTGAGAAAAATAACAGATGCTCGTTAACATGGCCAATGGAAACAAATGTTATCATGTGCCGTGTAAAGCAGACACTGTGCCGTACAGACACACTGCCATATAGACACACTGCCATACAGACACACTGCCATACAGACACTGTGCCATACAGACACTCTGCCATACAGACACTGTGCCATACAGACACACTGCCATACAGACACACTGTCATACAGACACTGTGCCATACAGACACTGTGCCATACATACACACTGCCATATAGACACACTGCCATACTATTTGATGACCTATTCATTGTATTTTATTAATTCAAAGAACATTATACGTCAAATGAATTAAATTAAAAGAATATTCAGTGGTCGTGAGTGAGCTGGTTGCCAAATAAAACAACTAGAGTGAGTAATCTTGTCCTTTATTCATTTTAGGTCATTTTTTTTAAGAGCAACAGTGGTGGTATGGGCTAATAAAATCGTATGTACATTGAGTAGGAATGTTCTCCCGTAGCTTGATCTCTTAAAGAAAAGCTCGAAATTAAGAAGGCCATCAACCTTATAAAAGGCGAGATTAGCAATACAAATATGATTCCATGAGATGGTAAATTGTATCAATGTGACAACATTAGTATCGTTATGTTAAATAATTCAATGCTTTGACTGGTCATTGGTGGACAATCTCTAGATATTGACTTGACAGTGTCGAAAATGCACGTAGGCCTATTCTGTTAGTCAGTGATAGGACAAAAAAATAAAAAAATAACTAACTTTGGTTTTCTGTTGTACTTTCCCATCAGAACATTGTCGTTATCTATGTTTTTTGAGGTTTTATTCCTATCTTTCCTTATCAGTATCTCACCAATCTCTCTCTCTCTCTCTCTCACTCTATCTATCTATTGAGTGTCTCACTCTGTTTTTCTCCATTTCTCCCTATCTATCTCATATTTCTCACTCTGTAAGTATTTCGTCTTTTTTTTTCTCTTTACCAACAGCTATGCCTTTGTAGAGTGTATCACTCTGATTTGATTCACTGTGTTTATGACTGTATGCATATCACTGATATTTAAATCAAGCCTCTAAAATAGTTCAAATGCTGATCGCTGAGATAGAAGAAAGCAGCATTAGAGAGATTTCCAAACCACTTTTGTACAAATAGCAAAATTATTTTTTTCTCTACACACAAACATTACGTTTTATTTTATTATCAGAAGTTCTATCTTTAGATAAACGTACTGAATTATCCTCTCTTGCATTCTACAACTGATATAGTATTAAAAAATAAAAGTTCTCGTCTTTCATTGTAATAGCCCAGTATTGTGATCACATGATGGGCTTACTGACCAACCAGAGCTCTTTCTCTACAACCAGCTAACGAGCACTGTGTGGGCTCCCTGGGCACGGGACACGCCCGGGTACTGCCATGAAAACCATTTATTAGAGCTTCGTTATTAAAAACGGTCAAACCGATACAAGACGTATGGCCTGGCTCCATGTCCCGGATACCCTAGAGGTGGGTTGGGGGGGGGGGTAAGGGGGGATCCAATGACAACATCACGTGACGTTGTTAGGGAGGAAGATAAAAAAAAACAGAGATAAATTTTACTGGGTTGCTGATGTTGTTGTTTTTTTTTTGTACAGTGGCTAAAAGAAATCCAATAATATCTGTTTATAAACATGTCCTGACAGACGGAGCTGAATGAAACCAATGTATTGACCAGATACTGTGGACAGATGATTTCATCACTTGTCTTTATTTTGCAACTGACATACATTGACTAGATGCCTTGGCCAGTTACTGTAGCCAGATATCACTTATCCTCATGTATGACTGACCAGATGCTGAAGACTCATAATTTGTCTTCACCTAAAACTGACCAATATTGTCGAGTTACATTGACCAGATCATTCTTTAACTGACCAATTGTTGCCATGTCTAACGTGTTATATCCCTAAAAAGGTAAACTTAGATTCAGTGAAGTAATAGAAAATCAGATATACTGATCTCAAGCAAAAATGTAAACTTCGGCGAATTAAAGGAGAATATGATATATTGATCTGAACTAAAAATGTAAACTTAACTCAAGTGAACTAGTAATGTATCAGTTGTGACGGTTGTGATCTATCTTTGTTTTAAGGTGTGCAAAAATAGTGCACTTGAATCTACAACTCTTTAATTCTTGAAATTCTAGAACTCAATTATTTTCTATCAAAACTTTCAACGGTGAGCTCGCAGTATGAGCTCGTGCCATAACAGATACAGTGCACGTCCTCACGCGCACTCACACACCCACATGCACACAAGAGTGTACTCAAGTCCAACATGTATATCACATTTAGTGGATGCCATTTTTTCAAATGTTTCCTCAAGGGACTTAATTCCGTTTGATGTAGAGGGAGGAAAAAAAATCAATGTCTGAAGCTTCTTGGGCTGTTTGTGAAAGTGAAATTAAATGGGATTTGATTGCATCGGTTAGAGTCTTGTGTTTGTAATGATCTCCGTACTTTATCCTTTCATTAATGGACTCCGGGTAAAGATTTCAAGGGCTTCTAACTCGGCACTAACAACGGTTTCTGAATCTGACAGGATATGAGTAGAAATATCCACACAAGTTTAGAACTCGGCACTTTGTCTCTGTTGGTTTTACAATTAGCCATGAAAAGAATATAACAGCTGAAAATAAAAAAAGCAGGCAAGGGATTTAACTCTGTTTTTATAACTGTACGATAGTAACAGTAAGTTGTTCAAGTAAATATCACTAGAACAAGTTTGTGTGTGATTGTTGGACTGTTTGATGTTTGTGTGATTGTTGGACTGTTTGATGTTTGTGTGATTGTTGGACTGTTTGATTGAATTGTTTTGAAAAATACAGAAAGAACGTCAAACAAAAAAAAAGTGTTTAGGAAAAGGGGGGGGGGGGAGGGGGTGGAGAAAAATTAAGAATTAAAAAAAAATATATATAGGCCTACTTTAGACCTATACATTTCAAAACAAATTTTGGGAAAATGTATTATCACAAATATATACAAATGTTTAAATTGTAAACAGTTTTACATTTATTTTTTTTTAATGGCGCCCTACAGTTTTAGCAGAGAAACGAAAACAAAAATTCGTTATTTAAAAATTACAAAATTATACTTTTACATGTGGAGACAGACATAAGAGGAAATGTAATGTTACTCATCCTTTAGGAATCGGGTATTATAAAGGTGTGGAGGGGGTGGGGGCATACATCTGGGTGAATGTATAGTAAAATAGGGAGGTCGGTCACACGAAGTACCACTGTACTCTTTTTAAAAACTGAATTTTTAAAGGAAAGCTAGTAACATTTGTCTGAAGGAATCCCAGACGGTGTTCACACACAATAGACCCACAGTTTGCATTATTCTGTCAAACCTTTTGAGTCTCTGTGCGCTCATTTCTAAGGTCTTCTCTGATACTTGCTAAGTCCGGTCTGATTGTCCATTCTGATCGATGCCGGACCAGAGTGGTCAGTTGAAAAGTGGGAAAGATGAAATATTTTTTTTATGTGTGCTTTTTTTAAATTATAGTTTAAAGACATTTTTTTTTGTCGAAATGTAGACATACACTTACAAACTGTATCGATACTACTTTAAGAATGGCTTTGTTTATAATCATATATTTTTTTTAAAAAAGTATCGAAACATTTGTGCATAAAATCTAAACTAAATAAATAAGTTATACATGTATTGGCAAACATATATTTGCAAGCTTTGAACTTTTATTGTTCTAATACACCCACGTATCATGATCAGGCCCACTGACAGAAATTTCGGGCCCCTGGGCTGGGCTGTCACGGGCCCCCAGTGCTGATAATAATATTTAAAAAAGTTAGATTGGCAAGCCTCATTGGGGCCCCTAAAACTCGGCGGGCCCCCGGGCACTTGCCCCCAACTTCCCGACCTCTCGGCGGGTCTGATCATGATTCACAGCAACTCAAACCACTTGTCAAACTCAAACCACTTAGTGGTGACTACGTATAAAGACTTACAATGTACAGTTTGCTGCCTCATCCAAAAATTGTTATAACAAATTAAAAATAAGTGAAATGACTGAACTAACCAAATATGACATCATAATAAATCATGAAAGTGATTATTCATTGTTTTGCCCTTTTTTTTTCTCTTTATATTTTTTTATGGCTCAGAATGGTGAAA
The DNA here is from genome assembly GCA_021962125.1 of Bulinus truncatus. Taxonomy (NCBI): domain Eukaryota; kingdom Metazoa; phylum Mollusca; class Gastropoda; family Planorbidae; genus Bulinus; species Bulinus truncatus. The sequence goes on from JAGDYQ010000013.1 coordinate 10,671,669, forward strand.
AATCTGGCCAGATTGATTTATCCTAAAAATAAAAGCAAAAAAAAAAATAACAACTGATATTCCCTGGTCACTCGAGTCCTGGCCCAATTCATCAGAAGAAACCCTGAAGGGAGTCCAGGTGTCATGGCAGCAATCCGTTTCTTGTCATTCCATTTGTTTGTAGCTCGTCTGTTAGCCCCGGCAAGCTGTCCCTTTTTTTCCGGAAATATGTGTCCGCGCAAGGCTACCGCAAAGTGACTACATCCGGTGTAGAGTCAGATTAGTCTCATGAGTTATTACTGTCTTTTTTGTGTCTTTGCATGTGTGTGTGTGTGTGAGAGAGAGAGTGTGTGTGTGTGTGTGTGCAAGTGCGCGAGAAAAGAAGGGGGGGGGGGGTCTTGTGTGTTTAAAACTTACGTTTACCCTAGAAGTATGCTTATAACATTTTACTAAAAGAGACATAAAGGTTTAAGTCAGTTTTAAATGTAAAAATAAAATCGTCCCTTATGCAGGAAACAATTTCAACCGTCTGACTGCTGTGCGAAATTTAAAAAAAAACAAACAAATCCTCCGCAACCAACTACGACACCAGTAGCGTCATTTCACCAAAATGTGGGGGGAAGGGAGGGGGTAAATAAAAATGTTGTGGGGGGGGGCAAATAAAAATGGGGGGGGGGGGGATTCTTGACCTCGAACAATTAGGGGGTTCAGTCATTCATTTAAAAGATACTCATTTAAATAATAATTAATATGTGTAGTAAATACTTGCAGATCCGCAGCTAACTATTGTGGCGCCCTGTACGAGGTACACTTTAGTCACCCTACTCACAAAAACATTTAACATCTCTCTTTCAGCGCCCCTTCCAAGTAGGCATAGTGAGCCTGGTGCGGCCGCACAGCCCGCAGTACCCTTTCTACGTCACAGCATACTTATAATTACAATGCAAGGTACTTTTATTGTTGCAATAAACTTCATTGCTTGTGACATATTATGGCAATAGGAAAATAATGTTCTTCGAAAGGGTGGGAAGTGGGAAGTCCAGAAATTCGTTAAATGAAATTATGTGAGGAGGGTACTTTTTCGTTAATTTTTCAGTTAAACAAAATGTGAACTGCCCCTATTCAAAATTGTGAACGACCCCTATTCATAATGTTTAACTAATTAACATACTCAGTGCACGTGAGGTGAAATTTGACTAGAAAGATATAAGGGGGATAATTCATTTTTGTAGCACGTCCCATTTTTCTTCAACTGAATTACTACCCATTAGTAGAAAAAAAAATCGAAGAAATTGTAATTTAACCATCAGTGCCTTATTTAGTGGATATATTTCACTATCAGTCCTTATTACAACATGATGAGCTTTTGTGACACCAGAAACTGCATACAGTTTTTTTTATGTGCAACGATTTTTCGCACTTAGTATTGCAGCTGCGTTGTGTTTAATATTGGCAACTGCGTATAGGCCTATAGACGTTTACATGAACACAATATCTATTACTAAAAGGAAAAAAAAAAGGTTGTTTTTCCTGGAAAATAAGAGAACGTATTGTAGCAATAAATGCATATCTTAAAAAATAATGGATTATATATGCGGCTATCATCGGACTTAGATAATAAATGTATTAATTTTTTTTCTAACGTTGGAGTTCGGCTCTTAAAGTAACAATCTATATTCTAGATCAGTGGTCGACAATCTTATCAAAGAGCCAAATATGAACATTACAACAATTTAAAAAAAAAAATTGGGAGCCAAATCTGCTTGTTTAGTAAACTTTTATTACACTAAATTTTATTACACTAAATAAGTAGTACACTAAATAAAACTGAATGCCAGAGCCGCACTTAATTAGCCAAAGAGCCACATGCGGCTCCGGAGCCGCACTTTGCCGACCACTCTTCTAGATCATTTGATTACGTAATGACCCCCCTCCCCCACTCCCCAAACACACACGCCTCCACAGACTAACTCTCTGTTTTATATACTGTTAAACTAAAGTTGTTAGATTTTCTTTTATATAAATGGGGTAGTTCGTGGCGGTGGATTGGGGGGGGGGGAGATGAAAGTAGGCAATTGCACCCCCCCCCACTCAATCACCGAGAATTAATGATTGTTTTTTTTAAAGGATATAGAAGTCATGAAAACACCACTCTGCTTTAAAACGCTTAGCAAAGTATTGGTCAAAGTTTTTCGGCCAAATAACATCTGACAAAACGTTATGCTATTTGCTCGCAGTTAAGTCCTAATCATGGCTCTTTGCTCGCAGTTATGTCTTAATCATGGCTCTTTGCTCACTGTTATGTCCTAATCGTGGCTCTTAGCTCGAAGTCATATATTAACCGTGGCTCTTAGCTCGAAGTCATATATTAACCATGGCTCTTAGCTCAAAGCCATATATTAACCGTGGCTCTTAGCTCAAAGTCATGTACTAATCATGGCTTTAGCTTGGTCATATACTAACCATCAGCTCAGTCATACTAATCTCCTTTCGAAGTCTATATTAGTAGCTCTAGCTCAAGTCATATATAACCGTAGTTTTGCTCGAAGCATATATAACCATACTCTAGCTCAAGTCATGTACTAATCATGGCATTTAGCTCGAAGTCATATATTAACCGAAGCTCTTAGCTCGAAGTCATATATTAACCGAAGCTCTTTTCTCGAAGTCATATATTAACCGTAGCTCTTAGCTCGAAGTCATATATTAACCATGGCTCTTAGCTCGAAGTCATATAATAACCGTAGCTCTTAGCTCGAAGTCATATATTAACCGTGGCTCTTAGCTCGAAGTCATGTACTAATCATGCATTAGTGAGTGGGACCGGGGGGGGGGGACGTTTTCTTTTGTTTGTTTTGCACCCTTCCACTCAGGCCCACTCAAGCACACTCTCGCAGCGCCTGCCGTTTCTGGCAGAAAGGTTAGGCACCCCCTCCCCCCCTCTTTCTGTCCGTGGTGGCAGGAAAAACTTTGTCTTGTCAATTTGGCTGATCAGGAGTTGACACCACCTTCTGGTTTTGTCAGTCTGAGCGATTGCTAAAAAGAACCTTTTAATTCTGCCATGCCATGCTCGCAAATGTAGCGGACACACCCCATCGATCTGAATTCATTGCAGACACGCATCATACGCCGCCAAAAATGCTGGTGTCGCAGGAACACAACACAATGTCAGGCTAGAAATGGCGGTGTTGCAAACAATGGAATAAAAAAAATCTAAATTACTTCAATGTTCCAATTTTAAACAGTTTTTTTTAATGTACAGAAAAAAACAAAATAAAAAAAAAAGCTTTACATTTTAGGGGAGGGGGGGCATTCAAACTTGCCCCCAGCCCCCCTTCCCAAGCCAGATCCAGTTTTTAGAATTCCATAAAAATCTTGTCCTAATCTTGTTTTGTAACATCATTCTAGTCAAGCATATTTTTTTTCGGTTTTTAATCGCAGAGCTCTAAATGGGTTAAATGTCACGAGGGATAACTCTACCTTTAAAGAACTAACGGTTACTTCCTTTCGATATGTAAGTCACAGAATTGTAATTCATTATGTGCATTAGTTACTGTGTATTCTTTTAATGTTTGTTTTATGCGAAACACTATATCTTTGTTTATTAGATTTTACGTCAGTTAACATTTGGGTAAATTATATAATATATTTCACTTTGTTATTTATCTTCAGCAAAATGCAACAGTCGCTATGTGCACTATGGCGCAATACTAAATCGAAGACTTTTTTGTTGTTCTTTTTTTAACTAAATAAACTGAGTTTCAAATTTAAAGAAATTAAAGTAATTGCTTGATAATGATTATTTTTCCCTTTAATTTTTATGTACTTGTCTAAGTTTATTAATTAGTTTTTGAAACTCTGCAGTGTACTTCATTAACATAATATGCCTATTGATATTATTTAATTATTATAAATGATATATTATATAATAATGATTCATTCAAAATTATTTATCTGCATCAGGGGTGGGCCAACTTTTTCTAAGGAGGGCCACATTGAAAACTTGATTGTTATCAGCGGGCCACATGTAATTAGTCTACTTCAATTACAATTTACATTGTATGAAAATATGAATTAACAATAATAACCATGTATTTGTCATTATATTTCACATTCACACTCTATTACACACATTACTTTTTGAAATTTGAGCTTAATCATTTGCTAATTTGGTAATAAAACTTTATTATTCATAATTATTTCAACAAAAGTTTATTGTTACTGTGACGAGCTAGAGTAGATTTAGAGACAGAGACAATCCCCTTCGACGTTTTAAGATAAAAAGACATCTAAGAAGTAGGACTAATACAAATAATGGTAGACAGGGTGACAGACGACTTAAGACAGGGTGGGGAGAAAAAAATAGCATAGTAGGCCTAGACAGCAAAGGTGTGAAGACCGGGAGGCGTTGTTGGACAGGCTAGTTGGGTTAACAATGACGACCAGGTGACGCTCCTAGAAAGATCAGATAGTAAGTACAATACTGAATAGACTCTGATGTATGTAGGGTAATTATGGCACGGACTTTAGGGTATAAATACGACTGGATTCAGACATTAGTTAGTTAGGAGAAGTTTTAGTAAAGGAGTTCTTATTTATGAGAGTTATGGTGACGAGAGTTTTTAGGGACAGGAGTTTTAATGACGGAAGTTATGAGAGCGACGAGAATAGTTAAGAGATTTTTAGTTAGTCAGAGTTGAGGCAGAATTATTGTGGACTTTAAAAGTGTATTCATTTATGGACTTGTTACATTATTATGTACATTTTGTAAATAAATCGTCGTGTTCACCACACATCTAGTTCGTTTGGTTATTGGGTATCAAAGGAGTGAGCGGCCAGAGTGAACCAGACAGACATTAAGCTAAATTGACATCTCTACGTTTGAATTAAAACACAAAACTCATAACATAAACCAAAGGGCCCGTAACATGTATGAATTATATTGAAAGAGCCCGTAACAGTTAGTTATCATAAAAATTATGAAGACGAAGGAAATCAATCTAGATACAACCTGATCACAGAGTATAATTATAATTATTGAGAAATATGTAACTGTTCACAATTCTGAGATAATGTTCTTGAACTGTGGAACTAGTTTACTGGTTGTGATTCGCTTGACTGAATTGTAATTTAGTCATCCAACATCAATCTGTTCTTAGACTTGTTTATATTCATACAAGAAAACCCTTGCTCACAAATGTATGTGGACCCAAATAGTGACAAAGTATTTTAGGTGTGGAAATGCCGCTGCTGGCAAACATCCTGAAAACTCCATAACTGACTTGAACTTCTCCTTCAGGCCATAATCTGCTTATAGATCAAACAGCTCTAATATTCTGGAGCTTTAAAACTGATTTAATATCCCTAAATTCGAATTAAATTTTAAAAATATAGCGAAAAATCTAAACAAAGAGAATTAAGATCGACATAGGAATCGCATTCGGGCCGCATAATATACTTCGAAGGGCCATATGCGGCCCGCGGGCCGTAGTTTGTCCACCCCTGATCTACATAATAATTAATATTCCATACTACCATATTATCTACATTTAAGCAAATCAAGCCTTTCAATTTTTTTCCTTTTGTCATTAATTTCTCTAAAATAAGTTTAGTCTTAACCTTAACTAAATAATAAGACCAAATCATACGATGTCTAATTTTAAACTGTTTATATGGGATAGGTAGGCCCTACTTAATAATTAAGTTAAATTGAGAACTTTTTTAATATAATTTCTTACAATAACACCATTTTATTTAGCCCGCTGGTGGTACTCAAATTTGCTTGATAAAACTTATGTAGCTAGTGACGTTGTGATACATTTGAAATATAAAGACATTAACATTTTATTCTTTTTGGATTTCTTTTATATGTTACAAATTTATACTAATTATATTGTCATGGTGTTGTGATGTTGGGGACTTGGGAGAATAGTCTGGCCATAATTTGATGGGTTTTATGGAGCTACTTTAGTGACGACAAGTACACTGCATGGTGCACCTGGACTGCTAATTTATGGCATGACTACTTTGGTGACAGTAAATTTTTTAAAAGTATTTCTTTGTAGAAACAAACAACCAGAAATCTAGCTGTGTTTTAAGCAGCCAATTGTTGCTGTTTTGAAAGCCTTGTCACACATAGAAAGCTGCAGTATAATCCTGTTTTAAAGAAATAAAACATATAAAGTCAGCACATCGAATGCGACTGACAGATGAACATTTAAAAACAATTCTTTTGATCAGTAATTATTAACCAACCATTCTTGAATGTCAAATGTTCATTTCACTAATCTCACTAACCTTTCATTCTTTCTTCTTTCAGTTTTAGGACCAGTGGTGAAATACGTTTGGTGACCCCTGCTCATATCATCACATTTCTTTATTTTTATTTTTTTCTTCTTATGATTATGGTGATATCTGTCTGTGAGTCTTTTATTTTGAAATATCACATTATTTCATTATTTTATTAATAAAAAAAATAAAATCGTAATTTATAATTTTTAAAACTGGGGTAATATTTTCTTTTTATTTCCAACATTGTGAAAATTAATAAAGTAGGCCTATAATTAATTAAAACACATCATAAAAGAAATTTGTACTGTTTTGGGTAACTAAAAAAATATATAAAATATTTATATTTTGGGATGTGTGAACAGATTAAGAGATTGTATATGATATCTGTTGGAGAAAATGACTTAAAAATTCATTTTTGGAATGATTGTGACTTCAGGGAATGCATTAAATTTAGATCACATTTGGAGGTATCACTGTATATGAATAAACATATATTTTGGTTTGAGTGCAATTGAAACTTGACTAGCTTTAAAATATCAATAAAAAAATAAAGCACTCATACTGGAAAAAAAATATACCTTAAATCCTTTAAAGAAAGGGTTAAAATAATTGTGGAATAAATCTTATACAACTAAAATTAAAGAGTTTTTTGGAAAAAAGCTAACTAGAAGCACAGAAATAGTAAACCTGTTAGCTTGTAAAGTAAATTATAACTTAATTATTCTGAATTATTGCTTATGATTTTTTTTCTCATCAGCATCATGGATTTAAACCCTGAAGAACTTTTGAGGCGTAGGCGGGACTTAACACTAGCACAACTAAGACACAGTCAGAGACAGTTAGTACGTGAAATACAAGACAGATATAATGAACTTGGCATAGCAGTGGACCATTTAAGGGCTTATTTTAGTCCAGATGACAGTGATGAGGATTATGATAACAGACCCAGTAGTGCTAATGCAAGTCAGTGTGTTATTCTTTATGATATTTGTCTATATTAAAATGAAATTATCTTTGTTTCTTTGTATGTGGCATAAATCTTAGTGTCATAAAGCTTAAACAAAGTTCTTAAATACAATTAAAATTTACTTAGAAAAGAATTTTTTTTTAAACTGTCAGGCTTTATCTATTTTTGAATGGACAGCCTCTCAACTTCATTTTAGTGATAACCTTTGACATGTTGACATCTTAACTGCGCATGTGTGAGCTTTTTAAAGTATAACCATTAGAGGGGGATAAAAGTCATCAAATATTTTTTGTTGAAAAAAAAGAAAGAGTTTTCAAATACTGGTATTCATATTTATTTTAAAAATAATCTATCGATGTATGAAAATTTTAACACCTTGGTCTTATAGGTCTCCAAATATGCAGGAATTACTAAAATTACACTTGCAAAATTCTTTACATACGTATACATTTTTTATGAAACCTCATTTTTTCACTTAAAATAGGGATATCATACAGAAACTATGAAAGGAGTTTCTGAAGAAATTTTGACATCAATCTACTGGGTCACATATTGTCAATTCAAATGATCTTGAGCTTATTAAACAATTTTGTGGTGGGGTCCTTCTTAGATTTAAATTTCAATAAGATGTATGACTTCATACAAATTTTACAAACTTAATCACTGAGTCACTTTTGTCTACATAAGTTTATCATAATATGCAAAAATCTCAAACTTTGCACTATATAATTTGTAGGGGTGGGAAAGAAATAAGTTATTCAGGCAAAGAAGTGATTTAATATCTGAATTCAAAACCGGGGTTAATATAATAAAAGAAAGACGGGGGGGAGAGGGGGGGACACCGCGCGATGCCCATCCCGGCATCGGTAAATACGGCCTGGGGTGTAGTTGATACATGTTCTCTTGACTCAGTGTTTAATGCTTGATTAGATCAATATGGAGTATTTTATTAAAGGAAAAGGTGACTATTCATTTCGATGCCAAATTTATGCGAAGAAATGGTCCTTATTTTCTAGTTTTACCATAAATTTACTATGTTTGTTTCAATTTAGAAATTACTATGATATTTAATTGGCATTATTTTGCAATAATTTATTCCTTATTCTGTGGTTCTTACCAACCCTGAGAGTATTCCAGCTCTGACAAGCATTTAACCTGTCCTTATGCAATATGTATCTTTTCTTACATATTTTATTTCTTTTTGAATAAAATTTATTTTAATCTGCTTGCACTATTAAGTTAAATTTTGAAACTATTTGCTCTGTGTGGCAGTCAACTTATTCTATGCATTGCAACTTATGATTAAGTAACTTTTTTAGAAAGCCATATATCTGTTATTCACTGTCTATTTTTTGTTTGATTGCAGAAGTAAAAAGTGATAAGAAAAATAGATCTTGCTCAAAGGCCAATAAAATTGCTAGACCTTTATCGTCAGAAACTCCAAGAATTCTTCGGAGTAGAGAATATGGACATTATAAAAGTAGCCTCCACAACAGAAATATTACAAAGTTTTACTCTGAAAACCTTACAGACTTTGTTTCACAGCACCTCCCTTCTATCTTAAAAGAGAAAGAGATGAATCTTGGGAAGATAAATAAAATTTTTGCCTCAAAGTGGTTAACTGATTCACAAGTAGTTTTAGGAACCAAGTGTAATAAGGTAGTTCATCTTCATGACGCTTTTAATTATTGTCAAATATTCTTTGGCAAATTTTATTATTCCTACACTTGATCAGTAAATTTTTTTGCCTATATTTAAAATTGCCTGTTAACAGAAAATATAATTATTGGTTATTGATGTCATTTTTATCAAACTAGTATTAGCACATTATCCCTAATATACTCTACTAGCTGTACCCTGCAAAACCTTTGCATAGAGTTATATTCCCTTAGGTTTGATGGGTAGGATAGGTTATTTTTGGTTTCGGGCAGATCCGATTTTTTCATGATTGTATTTTAAACTGGAATACTGTTGTATTAATTCTTTACTTTCGATTTAACGCATAACCCAAATTGGTATTATTTTTTTAGATTATTTTAAAATACATAACTGCAGCCTTGACCATGAAGTCTTCTACTTAAAATAAACAAATTAAGATATTGATTTTAACTTGGTTTATTTTTAAAATTGCTTCAGCTATTTAAATAGGTCTCAATGAAATTAAAACATGTTTTAGTTCTGAGGCATTAATATGTCCCATAATTCTTTATACACTACTGTAATCATTCCATCTGCAATGCCTGTTGTGATATTTTTTTTATTATCATGTAATCACAGTTTAAAAAAACATTTGTAAAAATTCTAAAAATATGTATTTTTATTTTACTCTTTATTTGTCTAGCAAATAAATTCATCCTTGATTTGTTCCTTTTTTTTTAAACACTCTTTTCATCATTAGTTGATGGTGATGGATATTAAAAACAACAATCTTGTTCACATTCAGTCATTGAAAAGTTCTAAGGAAAGCATTCCAGCAGAGTGCCCCTGTGGTATTCACAGCATTGCTATCAACCCATCCAGAACATTGTTGGCCACAGGGGCTCAAAACACAAATGATCTGGCAGTGTACGAGCTGCCTACATTCGATCCACTGTGTGTGGGGGAGGTATCATGTTGTTTTACTTTGGCATTACCATTTTCAACTAATGAACTGTATAGCACAATATTATTAAGGGTAGAATCAAGTTTCATTGTTAGTCCATTCATGCCATGGGCCTGACCCACAAGATGCCTTTCATGGGGAGTACCCTCCTCACGTGTGGACATATTGTTTTCTGTTCAAGTGGGGAAAAATTTTGCACAATGTAAAAGAATGTTTTAAGTTTACTTAACTAAATCTTAATATTGTTTTCTAAAAAAATCATCATGTAATTACTAATTATCTCGCCTACATTGTTCTCAGATTTTCTCTCGACTAGTTACAATATGTGTAATATGTAAATCTGGAAAAAAAAGCTATTTAATAACATTTATGATTTTCGTTGAGCATTTTTTCATAGGTGACATCTGAATTTTTAGAGCATTTTCGAAAAAAAATGCTCTATTATCCCCGTTTTGTCTGTCTGTCTGTCCGTCATCACCCTAGATCTCAACAACCATAAATCCTAGACCCATGATGTATTTATCATTTTGTACGTCATGGCCTGCCATGTATGCAGCAAAAGTTCATTTCGCGATCTGACCTATGAGGGCCGTAAAAGGGGGCTTATAAAGTACCGTTTTTTACTATATATAAGCTATATTAACAATGGAGCGCCCTAGATCTCAGCAACCATAAGTCCTAGTCCCATGATGTATATATTATTTTGTAGGTCTTGGCCTGCCATGTGTACATCAAAAGTGCATTTCGCAATAGGACCTCTGAGGGCCGTAAAAGGGGGCTTATAAAGTACCGTTTTTTACTATATAAGCTATATTAACAATGGAGCGCCCTATATCTCAGCAACCATAAGTCCTAGACCCATGATGTATATACATGTATCATTTTGTAGGTCTTGGCCTGCATCAAAAGTCCATTTCGCAATCTAACCTCTCAGAGCCAAAACATAAGAGTTTCTTATGTACCGTTTTTGCTTATATTTTAAATATAAATAATAAAAGCTAATCAAAGGGGCGTAATCATTATTTATTTTTGTAATAGTTATTCAACATGATTACTTCCCTCTCTAAATTTATCAAAATTCATGCGCGTGGAGCAATATTTATGGCTGTAACTCGGGAAAAAAAAATACGGATTTCGTCCGGCGAAAATGCTCTAAAATGTCCTTTGTCCGAAGCGGAAAAGACTTAAATTGCTTGTTTCACTCTCTTATTCTCTTTGTTTTGTAGGAAAGATTAGTCTAAATATACTGAATGGCATTTCTCATATTGATATATTTAAATTAAATTTGAAAAAAAACAAACAACTATTACATGTACTAGTTTTATGCATAATTCATTTTTTTCTAATTTGATTCTTAGCAAGCTCACAAAGATTGGATATTTGACATGGACTGGGTGGATGATGAACATATTATCACAGGTTAAAGATCTTTTCAGCGCAGCACCTTTTATACTTGTAGAATATCATTAGCATTCTTTACAGCTAACATAAAATGATGAGCTGCATCTGCTATGACAATAATAACATGTGTCATAGCAATAACAATTATGTTGCAACAGGTTCAAGAGACAGTTCACTAGCATTATGGTGTGTTGATAGCCAAGGTCTTTCATCTGAGGCGGCGGGAGAGCCCCATATCCATGGACATCGTGTGATTGTTCCGTATGCAACAAAGTTGTGTAATCAGGCACTAAGAGTCAGAGCTTTAACTCTAGGAAGACAGAGAGGGGTAAGAAAAATATTCTCCCCCCCCCCCTTTTTTTTTTGTTAGGTAAAAATATATGCATGTATAAATATTGAAAACTTGTTATATTAGAAAATACTAATATTTTTTTTTATTGTAATCTTTCAAAAAGCTCCATAATGTAACATTATCATCACATGTACTAATTTAATCTTATTGAAATTATATATGGCTGGTGTTAACCTCTTCAATCTATATAGCACAGTTATCTTACAGCTATCGACAGTGAAGACAGTTCTTGTAAATCCATGTATACACTTGTAAATAAACATAGTAGTATAACTATTTATTGATAAAGGGATAAGGACAACAGAATATATATTATTCAGAAAGTGCATCATCAATTTAAATTGACATTTCCTAAAGCCACCATATTGGTTTTATTGTGCATCAATATTTTGGTACTACGCAGGAAAACAATACAGATGGCAGCATCTTATAAAGTCATTAGAAGAAATTCTAAATTATGTTGCACTTTCTTTATTATATACTGTGATAAGGACAATCTAAAATTAACCCACAAAAAATAGCAATATTACAGTAAAGGGCGGAAAAAAAAAAGACTATTTGTAGCGTTTTTTTTATTTATTTTATTTTATTTTTTGCATTTTACTTTAGCTAATACAGCAAATTGCAAATCAGGTTAAAATAGTTCTTTTTATTCTAAAAAGCTAAGAGAAATAAAAGCAACAAAAAGAAAATTTAGAAATCATTCCTAACTAGGGCTGTACCGGAATCCGATTCCGGTTCCTGTTTAGCCGGTTCCGGTTAAAATATGCCGGATTTAAGCCGGATTTCTTTATTGTTTGAAATTTGTAAGAAATTTTTTTGACGCAACATAATTTTGAAATATTTAGCGCTATACAATTAAATTAAAACAATAACTTCCTTTGCTTCTTTAAAACTACAGTAATGTCGATCGCTTTTAGTTCTATATGTAAGTACAAATATATTAAAAAGGAAGATTTGAATCGTATTTAGTCTAGTAATACGACACCTCATCTTCCGCTACTTTTGATTCCGTGTTTTCTACAAACTATATTTAGCTATCAAAGTTTAACTTCTTTAAAGAGCAGACAACGATCTATTTTTGGGTGTTTACAGTTTAAAAATAGTTCAATAATTTATTTTTCTGCTAATTTTTTTTTTTAATTTAGTGGATTTTGTCACGATTTGGATAAAATTCCTCACATATTTAGATAAATAACTTGAAGATACATTTTTAATTGAACATTAAAGTGATATTGATTTAGATTTGAAATGCGTTTTAATTTGGGTTATATGTGAAATAGTCAGATAATGATTAAAAGGAAGGTATGAATGAAATAACAAGGTTTGGTGATGTCACTATGGATAACTAAAGAAAAATGAACTATCGGGTGGTGCTACAGTATATATATATATTTTTTGGAATTCATTTATTAATAAACATGTTTATTATACTTTCTAATATATGTTACCCATATGTATGATTGTAATAGAAATCAAGTTAAATTAGGTACAGCTTTATTAAAATAAATTTTTAAAACAAAGAAGCTGTTATTTTGACAGAGTTATCTTTCTTAACTCATGTTTGGGGAAGGGGTTTTAGTCACAGTCTTCAAGATCTAAATGGTTAATACTGTTTTTTTTTGCTCTCTAGAACTTAAAAAGTAAATTTTTATTCTATTTTTCATTCTTCTATCTTTTTTATGTTAGGCGAGAAATTACTACTTCGTTCGGAAGAGTTACTATTTAATTTGGTAAAATCCGGTTCCTGTTCCGATTCCGGCAGGATTCAAATATTAAATCCGATTCCGGTTCCGATTCCTGCAGGATCTAAAAATTACAATCCGGTACAGCCCTATTCCTAACTTAAAATATCTTATTTTTTTCTGTCATTTTCTTTTTATAGTTGACCTTTACAGTTTTGCATGTAAATTTCATATACTGTATATTATTTATCCAAATTTCTTTGCTTACTAAAAATGTCTTTGTATCCAGGTTATGGGTGTGCTTTCAATGAATGCAAAATTTCATTTTTGGGATATACAAACATTTTGTCAGGTTGGTTCATCATGTATTATACAATGTATTGTAAATACAGTCAGGTCTCAACTTATGCAGGAGATATGTTGTAGAAAAATGCTGCACAAAACATTTGTACAAAAGAATGACAATATTTTAGATTTAAAAAAAGGGATCATCGTTGCATGTCCCCCCACCCCCCCGTCACTACTTTGGGCTTTTTATTTTGGCCTGTAGACTATTGTTGTGCCAGGAGTCACCATAGTTACAATTGGAATACTCTTAGCTAATAAGTTTTTTTTTAAAGGACTGACCAAACCACCGTGAAATCTGTCTGTGTTGCTATTTCTCAGATGATGGGTTACTAACAGCGAAAATCCTCTCTTGATCTCAGCAAAGCGAAAATAGAACTGAAGTGGGTGTCAGCAGACAACTATGTTTCTAATTTTTATCTTTTAATATTATAAGTTTGTATATTTTTTCACACAATAATCATTCATAGCTATAAATAGTATATTTTTTCACACATTAATCATTCATTGCTATAATTAGTATATTTTTTCACACAATAATCATTTCATAGCTATAAATAGTATATTTTTTCACACAATAATCATTCATTGCTATAATTAGTATATTTTTTCACACAATAATCATTCATTGCTAAAAATAGTATATTTTTTCACACAATAATCTTTCATAGCTATAAATAGTATATTTTTTCACACAGCCTTTGAATTACTCGATGTCAACCCACAACATTTATCTTTTTCTACAAACTAATAATAGTTGCAATGTAAATATTAGTGTCATAATATTGTATTCCCAGTGTACTTTTTCTAAAAAAAAAAAAAAAGGTACCTGAACTCTTATTTTTTCCATCGTGTCATAAAGAAATAACACTGAAAATATGGCGCAGTAAACATTACATTTTTCAATTTGGAAAAAAGGTGCTGGAATGCCATTTTGGTGCGTTCCGCCAGAAAATAGCACTGTATATTCCATAAAATATTGCATTTCTATTAAACAATTGTTTTTTTACTAATAGCTTCCTATGTGCTGTAACGCCATTAAGGCCTGATAAATATGGCGGTGGGGCAGGCCAGATACTTAACCTTCCTGAGCATCTTTGAAAGTGAGGTTTATATAGGCAACCTTCTTCTTTAGTTTGCCCCTTTTGCTTTAAAAATACATTTTAATATTTTCATTTAAGATATTTTTTTTATTTTCATTATTTACTTCCCTTGAAATGCCCTCATTTTTCTACCCACCATGGCAAATAATGCAATGACCTTGTAGGTGACACAGGAGACATTTAGGGAACTTTCACTACAACCTGAAAAATTCCATCGCTAGAACCTGGGAATGTGAACCTCAGGTCGACAGTTTTGCGCTTACACAACTTGACCCTGTCCCCTCTTCTTTTAGCTTAAGGATCTTCAGGAATGTTTTTTAAACCTTGGGTCGCTTATTATCGATTTAAATGCTTCCCAATGATGGGAAATTAGGTGGAAATTTTTAGATTTTGTTTTAGAAACTTTGTGTATTTAGCTAAAAATACATTTGAAAAAAAAAGATATCGATGATACAAATAAATGAATTACGTTCATGTTAATACAGCACATGTATTCTTTCTATAAGAGCACATTTTCAATAATATTTCAGTAACATGTATGACTTTATGAATTATTTTACTATTAATTTCTGAGAGACTTTTATATACAGTGAAGTATCGCTATAATGAAATTGACGAGAACTCGGAATTAGTTATATAATACTCACATTTACTCAAATTTTGTTACACTGAAATTCGGGTGGGGAGGTTCAATGCCCACAGTTTGCATTACGGTTATTTTCTGTTCTTACTTAGTATGTGGCTATGGTTAATTAACATATCAATGCAAAGATCGTATGTTATTTTACTATTTTTGCTCAACATGGTTAATTTTCTCACCGATTATTACTTGCTAATTTTAGCTTTCTTCGTTACCGCCCGCTAGCGGTCATTGAACTAAAGGGCATAACTCATTTTTTTCCAGCGCTTATCACACATGACTTACTTCCATTAATTCTTATGAAACTGGTGCATGCACCAAAAACTTTCATACTCATTAATTAGATCATGAAATAAAAAAATATTTAGTTTAAAAACTTGATAGCTATAGTAGCGCCCAACACCCAATGTGAAAAATGCAAATTTATTAAATAGCACATTTTGTAGTCGCACTGTGCTACCGCACAACCAGCAAGTAACCTTACTTATCAATAGCGGTACCTGTTGTCAATTAATATCTTGGCAAAATAAGGTTCTTACCCCAATCTATAAGGTTCCCGTTTTCCAAAAAATATTGTTAATTATAATATTCGCAAAATGTGATCCTCAGCATCAAGCAAGCCCCTACTCAAAACAATATAAGATTATTTTTTTATTAGAACTATCAAGTTACTTTTGAAATCGCTGGTCATCTGCAGCCCCATACTGTTCTAAAGAGCATTGCTTGTTTGGCTAGTCAGTAAATGCTAGCCTCAATGACTTAAATATAACTGCTACACACACATCATCCTTAATGTCTTTCTCATACCTCCCAAATTATTATCCTATTGTCTTGCTTCTATTTAATTAGTGCACCCTCCACCAATTCAAACGTAGCTCTGCTTATTGATATTTTTGTTTATTAAGCGATTGTACCGTCCCATCCCTAAACACTGGTTGCCCCATGACGTCTTAACTCTCTCTTCTCCCCTTTCCCACCTTGCAAAAACTCTCATCCCCTGCTCGTTTGTTGCTACATTATAGTGTCTGCCCCCCTCCCTTCCCCCATTGATGCCAAGACACCACTGTCTCCCATATAGCACCTGGTGGAATGAATTTTTACCCAGTGTGATCTGTCCTTATCAGTTGAAGTTAAAGGTCTAACTCTTCTCCCACCCCCCTCCCATTTTCTAGTAAATGTGAAAGAGATTTAGAAATTAGCCGAAATCAAATATCTACAAAACGGCTAATTTTTTTTTCACAATACTGAAAGTAAGAGTCTGTTACAACACGCTTTTAAACAGATATAAGCGAAGGGGAAGGGGCGAAAAATTTTTCGCTGTACTGAATATTTTATTCCACTGACATTCGTACCAAAGACATTTTACTGTATTTTAAATAAGATGTATATGCAGAAATTACAAACCCTAGACTACATAAATTTTCACTAATATATGTTCTCTTGACTCAGCAGTCAGTGTAGGATGAGTTCATTAAAAGGAAGTATAGAATGTAAGGTGTAGAGAAAACAAGGGTACTATCTTTAGATTTATTACAATTTGCATAAAAAACCTGCATTTCTTGAGACCTGACGTACTTAAGATCTTGTTCTTTAAAAAAAAATCATTAAAAACTACAATGGAAAAGTAGGTATTTTCTTTAAAATATTGCTTATATTAGTTATTTTACAAATAGTTTATAATAATTAAAAATCTGCCCTTAAAAGTTTTAATTATTTTGTAAATAAAAAAAGTAAAGTTCCATTAGCCTTAAAGGAGGAGATGAGTTGTAGAATTCATCTGTTTCCATAACCTTGGCATGTTAAGTAATTGTGTGGCTAGCACAAGCCCCAGCCACCTTTACTTCCCCAACTTAAAGTCATGTATCCATTTAAAGCTGGGTGGACTTTAACCAACTTTTACCTGGACCTGGTCAAATTCCCAAGACTCTCAGGTCAACTGTTGAGCAACTACACTTCACCATTTTGTAAATATTCAATAGCAATGTTTTTATTTCAAAATTTGATTTTTAAATATTTGCTTCTAGTTATTTTTCAGCATCTGACTTATAATTTTTAATTGGTAACAAATTACTTTACTGCTTTTAAAGACAATGTATTTCTCAAGCTTGTGGTGAGAATAGTAATAAAGCAAAACACTTGTTCATAAATTGTCATAATATTCATCTGTAGAGTTTATGCTGATGGAAACATTAGCTTTCCTGACAACACAGCACTTGTTATCGGTAATTTTCTTTCTGGCAGAATTATTTCCGCACATTAAAAAAAACCAACATTACTTTTGTCTTTTACTGAACATTGAACAGAATCCTAAAAACATACTACTATCTTTAGTAAGACAATACAGTTACACGTCTATAGTCCTGTGAACATTCCCAAAAGTAATAACTCAGCTTGCACATAGCTCTCCCCCACCCTCAAAATATTATCTAGTAAATGTGAAAGTCATTATTTTATGGGGAACTTCAGTCAACCCAGTGCATTGAAACATTCAAAATTTCAGTCAACCCAGTGCATTGAAACATTCAAAATTTCAGTCAACCCAGTGCACTGAAGCATTCAAAATTTCAGTCAACCCAGTGCATTGAAACATTCAAAATTTCAGTCTTTAAATTGGTTAAGAAAAAAATAATTTTAGTAAGAATCCATTATTTTTTCTTTCTGCTGTAGTTGAAAATGTATTTTTTAAAATGCTTGATCTGAATTTTGCTTAATTTTATTGAAGAGTGTTATGTTTTGAGTGTTGATTCTTGAAAACTTTCATATTGTAGTTTCGAGTACTGTATACCTATGAGTTTGGCTTTGATTTATGGAAAAACTGGAAATCATATTGAAATTCCAATAGGCAAAAGTGTTTAAACCCTGTGATATTTATATACCAATTTCATTGAACCATTAATCTTCATCATGTAATTTTTGTTTAGTTAGAGTCTATAGATCTGACCTGGAAAAGAGAAAATGTATGTGCTGCTAGCTCAGATGAAATGGGACTTTTCGCCATTGGCTCCCAGGCTTATGTCACATTATTGGACCAAAGGGCAGGTGGAGAACTCAAAAGCAAATGGCTACAGATTCCATCCAAACATGGAGAGAGAGGTTCATAATTCTTTTATTTACTACTTAACTTGATAAAAAGTGTTTTTTTTTTAGGTACATGTATTTTGTTATACAAAAGTTAACTTAAACCTATAATATTCATGATGATCCTAATTATTATAAGAAGTTTTGACCCAGGTAACTTATGATGGGTATATAAAAATGTGTTAGGCCAGGAAGTCCAGCTGCCTGAGAAAAATTATATAACCTGTGTCATCTAGTAAAAATGCAATAATATAGAGATAAGTCATCATACATACACCTGCATCAAGCCTTTACCTCCCTCAGAACCATGTCATATTTGTCAAAATTATAAATTTGCCTTTTAAAGCTAATAATGTATTGTTAATTTTTGATATAGATATATATGTATATGTAAGCATTATTTTATTAGTACTTGAACTTAGGACTTCATAGGAAGCAGACTCCTAGATATGATTCAGAGTACTGATACTCCTCCTAGGTCCACCTAGTCATGTCCATCAGAAAGAGTTAAACAATATGTTATTAATTTTTAATTCATTATTTTATACTGGCTATACCCTGTAACATCTTTGAATATAGCATATTTCAACTTGAGGCCTATTTTTTTCATTATGAAGGAAATTGAAAAACTAACTAGTTTTTTTTTCTATTCCTTACAACAATCTAAAAGCTAAAAAAAAAAAAATGAAAGTATCCTTAATGTGCAGCCAGTACCTTGATCCAGGCCCATAACCATCCGACCATTAAATCACACATAAAAGCTTTTTTTTAGCTATGTTGAAAGTCACTTGATTTTGTTTAACTTACTCTTACTTATTAGCAGTCTTACTTTGTAATTTTTAAAAAATGTATTAGTTATCAATTAAAAAATAATGCAATATGATAGCTGAAAGCTTTATTTATATAGAAATTTGGCAGAATGTTTTTTTATGTTAGATTGAATTTTAAAAAGAATTTTATTAACAAATTTTGATACAATGATCCTGGCACAGCTATTCTTATTGTTGGAGAATTTTCAATTATTACATGTACTACTATTTTCATTTAACAATTTTAAAATTTCATCTGTTGAAAAAAAAAAATTTAATATTTTAGACTTTAAAACCACATAAACTATTTTAAACTGTAGTTTTTCTTAAAAAATGTATCCAATGGTGTTGTCAGCAAGAAGCTATGGTTATTATTTTTAATAGGATACAGTATTCCTGATTCTTACTCTCAATCTAAAGTAGACAAGACAGATGGCTAATATTTATTTACTTGTTATATGACTTCAAATAAGAGATTTTTTAAAATGTTTGCTACAGTATTATCACAATTAGGTCATATTTGACTTATTTATATTTAAATAGAATTCTTTTTATGCTAATTATTTTTATTCTCCTTATCAATTGATTGCATTGTTCAAGTTAAAGTAGTCTCAGCACATAGGCGTTAATAGTTATTTTTTAATTAATTTTTGAATTAGTGAATGTGTAAAAAAAACAAAAAACAGAACTTTTATCCTGTCAAAAATGTCAAATCTTCTAATCAAATGAAAATGATACCATCAAAGTTTGCAGGCTCTTTATATTTCGCATGAAAAATATCTGGACTAATAAAATTCAACAAATTTCAATTGGTGGTCCTACCTATTTATAATAAGCTTAACTCTAGTAGAAGACAGGTTAAATAGATCTTTGTAAACCTTATTTAAATCTTCTCTTTTAAATAATTTAAATAAAAAAATTTTTTTTTAAAATCTTTCTTAGGCATTAGGTCTCTGAGTTTCAATCAGAATATGATTACCATCGGTACTGGGGATGGTAGAGTTCTTTTCTTTGATTTGAGAATTTCAAGGTTTCTGTATAATGAAGATAATGAACATAGTGAACTGCAGGTTGGGGATGGTTGGCTGGTAAGTAATGAACTTACGCTGACTTCTCTGCCGGGTTAAGTGATTTTTTCCTCATAAGGGCTGTAACTATAACAATTTCTTGCATGAATTATCTATCTACCCTGCGAATTATCTGTTTCAGCATGCTGAACTCAGGTCTACTTTTAAAAATATCAGCAAAGGCTTTTTCCCTCCGCAATACTAAGAGTACAAAGCTCGTTATAATGACGTTTTTTAACAGATGTTATAAAGGGGAAGGGGGTCCAATAAAAATTTCGCAATACTGATAAATTCGTTACACATTTGGCATTTGTAATAACATGTTTAGAGTATTTTTAATTCATGCTTATTCACATAGGATTATTTTTTAAATGAAAGTTTCATCTTCTTTGAGCAGAGGAATGACTCAAACTATAGGGAGCACTTTAATCAAGGCTATTACCCCAACGCAATCTACACACACTGTTATGATGAAAATAAAGCAAGGCTTTTTGTTGCTGGGGGACCTCTGCCTGCTGGACTGTATGGAAACTATGCAGGATTGTTCTATTAATAGATTTATTTCTTAACATTGAATGGCTGTCAACGATAATCTGTCTTGATAGATTGCATTGTACCTTTACAGTATCTAAAGGCATTCACATTTTGTTCCAATCTGTTGTTTTATTTTGTCATTAATGAAGAACACTGCAGATATTCTTTATACTCAAAAAAAGTGATAGCTCAGGTTCATCTGCAGTAGTATCTACTACAAAGACATAAAAATATTGTTCAAATTTATTAATTGAAAAGACTATTTTTTTATAAAACATTCATTTTGTACAGATGAGGGCAGGGCCCTAGCTGACTTGCACACCAAATGTAGAGCTAGCGATTGACAAGAGTGAAATGTTTATAAATCATGTACAATGTGGATTACTGAGCTATAATTAGTGTTTTTGTTGAGAAATTGGGTCAAGTTAGCCTGTTATTTTCCTTTTGCAGGAAGTAAGTTACAATATTTAACAATAATTCACTGTGCATAAGTTCTGTATATAATTTCTGAAGTCATTTAAACCTTGACTACCAGTGATTCCGTATTTTACATTGTTCACATTTTTAACCAAATAAATCTATGTTTGCAATGTTCTATTTCAAAGATATTTTGATTCAATTTTCTTTTTTAAATTTAGTTCTATAAAACTTTTTGGTAGGGAAAGACATCTCTAGAGAAAATAACTAAATTGTTTGTAAAGCGATGAGAAATATTTTTTCTCTCAAGAATTTGTTAGTTTTTAGGTCATAACATAAACAAGAATATAATTTGTTAAGGAAGTTACATTTTTTCTAAATAATTGTTTTTCTTTTAAAACTCTAAATTATCTACTTCTCAATTTTCGAATGCAATGTGTCATTGTTTACCAAGACTTTTGATATCTGATTCCTAAACCTAGTCACTGTTGATCTGTGACTTATGTATTTTTTTTTTCTTGTTTTGAAATATATTTATTGTCATTTTTCTCTACTTTTAGTTGGTGTTTTATTGTGTACATTTAGCATCAGTTCTAAACTTTAGCTTGTATTGATGAATGTGAAGGATAAACCAAAAATGATCAGCTACTGTGATAAGTTGTACTCATTTAACGAAAAAAAATTTTTTTAAATTTTGTATTTCAATGTTACAGTTTTGCACTGAGTCACCTTTTCAATATGAAGAAGACTGCTGAGTCCTTGAAAGAGATTTTTTTATCTCCTTAATGTAGTTTTTATAACATTCATACATTTATTATGTGTACATGTATATAGAAGATATGGGCAAAAGCAGGCCAGTTTCATTGACAATTTTTATAGCTTCAATAAAATTTGAATCCATGGAATAAAAGGGGCATAGTGACATATTTAAAAAAAAAGAAATAAAAAATCTTCTACATTTCTTTAAGGAACCCTAACACATCTTTCTACATTTTAATTATTTTAACAAAATAGGAAAACAAGAATATTGTTTTGTTAAAAATCAATTTTTCATCATGGTACAAATATACATGTATGTAGTCTCTGTGACCCTTATTCCTAATGGATCTTTAATTATTTCCCTTGCATTAAAAAATTATAAATATGTAAGTAAAAGTATTTTTTTTTATATTAGTCTCTTGAAAGCTGCTGTACTGTTATATTAATACTGTGCATGATATTTTTAATGTAATAATGTGAGGGTACACAATAACTATATTCTATGTACCAGTACTTAGCCTTTGGTAATTTAGTTGATCTCATGAAGCTGTGGACAGTGATATTTAAATTGAACCCATGTAAATAATGTTGATGTCAACTGTCATGATTTACGTAATAATTTATTGCCTAGCATTGAATACTATTTTCAGCCTGTCATGTTGAAAAAATTCATTGTAAATGTCACAATAATGTTTGTTTTTTTGTTTGTGTGATATTTTTTTTTGATCTGCTGACATGTGTCCAGAGTATAAGCTGTGTCACATAAACTTGTGAGTTGTCACGAATAAATTTTAAACAAAATTTTATACTGTTTGCGTGACTTTCTTTGGATTGACTTTTGCTTAGCAAGCAACCTATTTTAAAAATTTATTTAAAAAAAATTAAATGCTCATAAAAATGAAATTCTTCTTCTACTGAAACATCGCTCCTTTTACTTATTGTGAAAGTTAATTTTTTTGAGTAATTATTTTTATAATACAAATAATGCAACATCAGCTGTTTTACAATATTTCTATGTGTCATCATGTCACTCCAGGAGTAATGCTGTAATAAGATTAAAAGGGGGGGGGGTGATTGAGACAAGTTGTGTTTCATTAAAAAGTTTAAAAGAAAATTCTTAACAAAAATAAAAAAAACTATAAATAGTCCAGTGTTTTTCAAAGTGTGGGTTATATCTCACTGGTGTATTTTAAGTTGATTTGAATTGACTGGCAAAGTTTGTAATAGTTAAAATATACTTAGTCGTGAAATATTAAAAATTATATTAATTGTAGATTTTCTTCTATAATTTGTTCTTCTTTTCAAATAGTTCATTAAAAAATGAGCAGGCTTTTTAGAAAGTATCAAAAGCTTGACAACCACAGTATTAGTGAAATTTTTTGTCTACTTTCTGACCTGCCATTATATCACATCACTATTTTGTGCTGATCAAAACTTCTCTTATCTTCTCTGTGTTGTCAAAAGCAAGTTTTTAATGTTAGGATGAAGTATTTCTACTAGTAAACTACATTAATCATCGCTGACTCTCAAGTAGGCTAATAAAGACTCTGTTAGAATATTTACCTCTTGATCCAATAAACCTTCCAATACAGTGCTTCTCAAACTTAGCTTCCTGACCGAAAATGACATCAGTTTTGGGTTTGGGACCTACCTGCAATTACGATAAAGGAAAATAAAAGTTTGATTTATTGTGTTGATAGTCTGTCTACCTCTCCCGATTTATTGTGTTGATAGTCTACCTCTCTTGATTTATTGTGTTGATAGTCTACCTCTCTCGATTTATTGTGTTGATAGTCTACCTCTCTTGATTTATTGTGTTGATAGACTACCTCTCTTGATTTATTGTGTTGATAGACTACCTCTCATGATTTATTGTGTTGATAGTCTACCTCTCTCGATTTATTGTGTTGATAGTCTACCTCTCTTGATTTATTGTGTTGATAGTCT
>JAGDYQ010000013.1:10696144-10811144 GCA_021962125.1 Bulinus truncatus
ATGGATGCATATTTACAGTTTGCTATTGTACTCCTCCTGATTCTACCTTTATGTCAGTTCATGTTCAAGTATTAAATGATTGTTTGATGTTACTTCACTGGAGTTAACTTCGTGATTTGTGTTGTCTGATTTATTACACCTTCTACAAGTATCTTCATTTTAAGAACCCGTAACATCTACCTCTCTCGATTTATTGTGTTGATAGTCTACCTCTCTCGATTTATTGTGTTGATAGTCTACCTCTCTCGATTTATTGATCAGTGACAGTTGCACACTCCATTGTTTCAACTAGATAGATCAGTGACAGTTGCACATTCCATTGTTTCAACTAGATAGATCAGTGACAGTTGCACACTGCATTGTTTCAACTATATAGATCAGTGACAGTTGCACATTCCATTGTTTCCTATATTACAGGAAGCACCACAATTAAGTCAACAAAATGTGATGAAGAATAAAGTAGAATTAAATAAATAAACTCTTAAATGGGAGCCATACCAAGCTCAAGAAGCTTGCATTTTCTTGTCACTATTGACGATCGAAATTCCTTAAGAGTCTTATAGTCATATCACGTACTCAAAAATAGAAACTCCTTTAAAATCTTGGAACATTTCCGATTGTGTTCAAGACTGCAGATTATTGTTTAGGTCTGTGAGCCTTCTAAAAAAATAAAAGTGACTGCCATGCAAAAAGCTCTTAAAAAATAAAACTTCAGAGCCACTGGTCTTACCAGAATTGTCGTGTTTTGTATTTAGTACAATTCACATTTTCATAATGAAAACCCTTTCCATTCCGTGTCAAATCTGGCCAAGTAGTTCTTTACAAATAAAAGTATCTTAACAGTGCCGTAGCGAGCTAAACTCACGCCCGGGACACAATACCTTCTCCCACCCCCCATTCGAAAACCATATATTTTGTTTTGCGGACCATTTGGCACCCCTTTGTGAAAAGCGCCCGGGGCATGATGCCCCCTCACTACGTCACTGTATCTTAATTTATCTGGGTAAGTATCAAATCGGGCCAAATAGTTGTTTACAAATAAAAGTATCTTGATTTATCTGGGTTTTTTTAACCATGTAAATATGTTTACTAAACCTATGGATGCAATTAAGTATTTTAAAGTTTAAATGACCAATTAATTTTACATCTTGATTTAAAGTCACTGTTAAAATCAATATTAAAATCAATAAAAGTTCACGTATAAACCTATTAGATACATACATACAAACACACACATACACATACATACATACAAATACATAGACACGCACACAGATTCATACATATCTACACATACACATATATACACACATTGACACATACATACAATACATACACAAACATACATACATACATACATGTACTTTTCTAACCAATCAACACACACATATACATGTACTTTTCCAAAAAAAAAAAAACATCAACAAATTTTTTGTTATTGTATCCAAGTAAACCATTTCCTTACGTTTCACACATTGCAATAAATGTCTTTGTTCTACCAGCACTACGTAGGCGTACATTTTTTCCCTGTGTTCATGGTAGACCTATTTATTTACATTATTTAGCTGAAAGGGGGGAAATGCATTTGTTGGAAATTTTTTCAATATGTTTAAAAATAGAAAGGAAGCTTTGAAATGATGTAATGTTTGACCACGACAGAACGTTTAAATTATATATAGAGATGAATATTAAAAATATAGACAAGAAAAAGTAAAAATAGATTGACAGCTCGTTGAGTCAAAGGATATGTTAATGAAACTTTGCGAATTCCCGTTACTATCACACATCATGTGATATAACGTTTAAAAAATAGAATAACTTGTAAGTGATTATAAAATGATAAAAAAAATGCACATGGTGTTATTATATACAATATAGTAACCTTGATCTTTCCAAATAATAAGAACACATAAAAGGCGACGACCAAACAATCTTTAAGGAATGAATAGGTTATTTTGACTGTCCAGTAAAAAATAAAACAAAGATGAAATAACGAAAATGGCATAACAAAAAAAAAAAAATGTAGGTGAAGTGGAAGAGATTCAGGCCACTCAAGTCACAGGAAGACCGCCAAGTGGCGATAGTCGCAGGTCGGACGTCACGCTTAATTGCGTTGGCAGACATTCAATGTGGTACCCCAGCAAATTATATCTGGCTGTTGTTGTTGTTTGTTTTACATCGAACCCATATCTAGTGGAGCCTGGAAGGTCGTTTGTTTAGAGTGACAGCATTAGGTCTTTGAGTGGTTGGAAGCAAATTTTAAATATATTTGTCTTACAATTTTTTTTTTACATCTCCTACCATAGTTCAGGGTGCATGTATATAACTGTTGTGTACGGGATTTAAACCAACATTACCATGATTGATATTAAACACTTTGTGGAACATTCTTAACTACTTTGAGCCTAAAATCTCCATGTGAAACTATAACAGGTCTCAAAGATATTGACAGATATCCTGATTTGTGATAACAGTGGCATTTGATTGGTTGTGTGTGTGGGGGGTACGCTGAGGGTTGCTCCCAAAGATATTTCAAGTACTAATCATGCAAGTACGAATACAAGTCAGCTATGTGCAAGTATGAGTACAAGTACACACGCTTTTTTTTTATTTTCAAGTAAGATTATGAGTACAAAATACCCAAGTTGCAATTCAAGTATACGTACTCCAAAATGTACTGGAGTACAGGTGACACAAATACCCCGTCTGTAGTAGCTTCGCGATAGGAAATTTATTGTACCACATAACTGTAAACATCATTTCCTGTTTGTTCAGTGGTAAAACGGATCACAGCACTCACCCATGACCCCGCGTATAGCTATTTGCCTGAACAGTAAAATATCCGTCGGTACAAACCAGCGTACTTGTAGGGCTATTAAGACAACCATCCACATGAATAATGTCAATGACTGAATATCATCGGCATTCTATTCAAATGGTCATCGGCGTGACCATGGGTTAGTCGATTGCCCCATGCAGACACTGGTCTGACGTCTCTAGTGGCTACTTTCATTAAAATATTTTCCCCCAATTAATACTAGTCCTGGTTTCATAGTTCTACTAATTATGAACTGAAGTAGAGTGTGAGGGATGCATACAGTCACGTGACATAAACGTTGACATGAAAAATGTAATCTAACATTGACTTGCTGCACAGTGTATGTGTGGGGATTCCCTTCACTATCGACAATCAGTGCTTGTTTGGGGATTCCTGTCACTATCGGTGAACAATACTTGTTTGGGGATTCCCATCACTATCGGTAAACAATACTTGTTTGGGGATTCCCTTCACTATCGGTGAACAATACTTGTTTGGGGATTCCTGTCACTATCGGTGAACAATACTTGTTTGGGGATTCCCATCACTATCGGTAAACAATACTTGTTCGGGGATTCCCATCACTATCGGTAAACAATACTTGTTTGGGGATTCCTGTCACTATCGGTGAACAATACTTGTTTGGGGATTCCTGTGACTATCGGTGAACAATACTTGTTTGGGGATTCCCTTCAGTATCGGTGAACAATACTTGTTTGAGGATTCCTGTCACTATCGGTGAAAATACTTGTTTGGGGATTCCTGTGACTATCGGTGAACAATACTTGTTTGAGGATTCCCTACACTATCGGTGAACAATACTTGTTTGAGGATTCCTGTCACTATCGGGAAACTACTTGTTTGGGGATTCCCTTCACTATCGGTGAACAATACTTGTTTGGAGATTCCCTTAACTATCGGTGAACAATACTTGTTTGGGGATTCCCTTCACTATCTGTAAACAATACTTGTTTGGGGGATTCCCTTAAGTATTGGTTGATAATGCATTTACTTGTTTGGAGACTCCGTTCAGTATTGATAAACAAAACTTGTTTTGGGATTCCTTCCAGCAATCAGTGGTTTTGGGGATCCCCTTCAATATTAGTAAACTGTTTTTTTTTTTTTGGGGGGGGGGGGAATTCCTTCGGTATGTATGCTGGTTAACAGTGCATGTTAACAATAAACTTCCGCATTAGTCCACAGTACTTTCTGCAGAGGGAGGGATCGTTTCATTATTATTAAACAATTTATGCTTTTGGATTCAGTATTGATTCACAGTGCATGTTATAGCATTCCCGCCATCATAAGTACATGTTTGAGGATTTTTTATCAGTGCTATTAAATAATGCATTCTTAGGGAAATTCACTTTCAGTAATAAGACTGAGTCACTAAAATAAAGATAAGTGCTGGCTTCAACAGTGCCAGTAAAAGAAGTTATGACGGTTAAGACAGCGATATCTAGTTTATTTTTATCACACACAGTGTTTGTTGAGCTTGAAACACAAGTTATCTCCCATTCACACCGAGTCCATACACAAGAATATTTTCATTTAGACCCGGCGACACATCGGGATTACCCATTGATTGAAATATGTTTGCTGCCGCAATGAGAGGTCACAGCCACCTTCCAATCGGACATAGTCTGACATGAACATTTTGTTTGCTGAACTGCCTTGATATTTGTTCAACTGTTCGTTTTTTTTTTAATTTTTATTGCTGAAGATATTTAATAACGGAACGAAAAGATTAAATAAAACACACACTGAGAATTCTCTATATAGAATGGTGAATTACATTCTCCAGATATCTGAGTTAAACATAGTCTGATATCTCCTGTCTTGAGATTTTGAATTGACGATGACGAATTTCAAATGGCTATTCCTTGCTGAAAGTTTATTTTTAGATCCATTTAAGCCTATCTAAATATCATTTAGTAAAGAGTATGCTAAAACTCAAGGTAATTAAATATTGAAATACCAATTTCTAGTTCTGCAGTAGTGTACACTGGTACTAATCTTGTTCTGCAGTAGTGTACACTGGTACTAATCTAGTTCTGCAGTAGTGTACACTGGTACTAAACTTGTTCTGCAGCATTGTACACTGGTACTAATCTTGTTCTGCAGTAGTGTACACTGGTACTAATCTAGTTCTGCAGTAGTGTTCACTGGTACTAATCTAGTTCTGCATAGTGTAATTTCACTGAAGGTACGGGAGGACACCCTATGACATAAAGATTCCTTACATAAAAAAATCATGTTTTAGCCTCCCCCCCCTAACATTTTGCTTGATGGCCCTAGATCTGTTAGCGACGCATTTTGTATATTGCATTTTAATTCATCTCAGTTCTACCATTGAACAAGATCCAGGTCTAGAATGACTAGACTGGACTCAGTTTCAACTCTGCGAAATACTGACCTCTCTAGTCCACCAGTATGTAAACTGGTCTACAGCTGTGGCAAGAGTCACTCTCCTCTTCAGACCAGTCGCTGTTTGTCGTTTTATGAAAACTTTCTCGTCCCATTCCACTGATTGCCAACACAGGGAGATGTTGGGTCGCCGTAACAGTAGTATGTTGGGTCACTGTAACACTAGTATGTTGGGTCACTGTAACACTAGTATGTTGGGTCACTGTAACACTAGTATGTTGGGTCACTGTAACACTAGTATGTTGGGTCACTGTAACACTAGTATGTTGGGTCACTGTAACACTAGTATGTTGGGTCACTGTAACACTAGTATGTTGGGTCACTGTAACACTAGTATATTGGGTCACTGCAACACTAGTATGTTGGGTCACCGTAACACTAGTATGTTGGGTCACCGTAACACTAGTATGTTGGGTCACTGTAACTCTAGTATGTTGGGTCACTTAAATTCTTAAGTAAATTTTTTTTTGTAGAAAGATTTTCATGGACAATGGACACACACACAGACACACACATGGTCGCTATTACCTATAATAATTATTGCTAATATGTGAATTCTTATTATCAAAATGAGACTAAGAAACACCACCGCCACCAACACCAACAACAACATTCAAATATTATAACTGGCCCCCTAAGTGAGCCCATGATAACACCTAGGTGGATGATACCGACCTGACTATTGTGTCGCCCGATGTGAGCTATATTTTTGGCGACATGCCACAGACCAGAAAAATGCCTAAACCTTATTTCAGCCACCTTTCCCTTTATCGGCACTGTACTGCTGTACAGCAAGTTCCAGCATTCCGACGGAACTGGATTTAGACTACGCCTGTTGTCCCACTAGGCAAATGTGTGGCTTGCATAAGGCAATGTAATCATTTCAGTTGTGTACATTAACATGTCTCTAAATATTTGATAACTAAATCATATTTATGCCTAAATAGTTGTGACATCTGAAGCTGTGATGTATTGCCGATTTTACTATTTGAAAGTTGATTAGGGAATTTCCAGAGAGAGAGAGAAAGTGTGTGTGAGAGAGAGAGAGAGAGAGAGAGAGAGAGAGAGAGAGAGAGAGAGACTCGGAAAAAACAACACTTTTCACATTTCATGTTGTGGGTGGGCCAAGTGGAAGTTGAACATAAGTTGTAAAAATTATATTTAAATAGCCCGGGGGGAAGGGTGGTTGGGAGTGTGCATGTATACAGAGTGTACTGAGGGGCAATAACTCTCCCTCCTCATCCCTCAACTCTGCCTTAAAAACAACAACAAGAACAAACCATTCAATGATTATTTGCATCAACTTATAATGTGTGATGATTGACAGATGACAATAACACAGGACGGGCCTTGGGTTGGGAAAGGAAAGAAGTGCGGAGAACGTTTGTTATTCTTTTTGTTTGTCTGTTTTTTGTCTATTTTTTGTCTATTTGTTTGTCTGTTGTTTGTCTGTTTGTTATTCTGTTGTTTGTTTGTTGTTTGTCTGTTTGTTATTCTGTTGTCTGTTTGTTTGTCTGTTTGTTTGTCTGTTTGTTTGTCTGTTTGTTTGTCTGTTTGTTTGTCTGTTTGTTTGTCTGTTTGTTTGTTGTTTGTCTGTTTGTTTGTCTTTTGTTTGTCTGTTTTTATTCTGTTGTTTGTCTGTTTGTTTGTCTGTTGTTTGTTTGTCTGTTTGTTATTCTGTTGTTGTCTGTTGTTTGTTTGTCTGTTGTTTGTTTGTCTGTTGTTTGTCTGTTTGTTTGTCTGTTGTTTGTTTGTTGTTTGTCTGTTTGTTATTCTGTTGTCTGTTTGTTTGTCTGTTTGTTTGTCTGTTTGTTTGTCTGTTTGTTTGTCTGTTTGTTTGTCTGTTTGTTTGTCTGTTTGTTTGTCTGTTTGTTTGTCTGTTTGTTTGTCTGTTTGTTTGTCTGTTGTTTGTCTGTTTGTTTGTTTTTTGTTTGTCTGTTTTTATTGTGTTGTTTGTCTGTTTGTCTGTTTGTTTGTCTGTTTGTTATTCTGTTGTTGTCTGTTGTTTGTTTGTCTGTTGTTTGTCTGTTGTTTGTTTGTCTGTTGTTTGTCTGTTTGTTTGTCTGTTGTTTGTCTGTTGTTTGTTTGTCTGTTGTTTGCCTGTTTGTTATTCTGTTGTTTGTCTGTTTTTTGTCTGTTAACGTCAAGAACTGTTTTTGTTTTAAATTACATTGTTGATTTATAGTCAGCAGGGGTGGGGCGGACTAATGTAATTTGATAATATTTATGTAGTACAATATATTATATGTCAAGAACTTAGTCCAGGCGTGATGAATGTGATAATCTTTATATCTTAGTCACCTCTGTCCGTATAGTCACCATTGTCCACATGATTATTATTACCGCCTGAATTACTCCAGTCTGTTTATTCCCCTGTCCACTTCATTCAGTTTAACTACATAATACAGTAATTAATTTTTTACTCCATTTTGTATGTAAAGGTCATCGCTAATTACACTATGTTATTCATATCACTGTAGAATACATTACTTCTGCACACAGTATTCCAATTTTCATTACTCTAACACACGTTACTCCAGTATACATTACTGCAGTACACGTTACTCCAGCAGACCTTACTGCATTACATTATACTGCAATAGTAAACTTGAAGATCTCACCAGATTCATAGACATCTAAAATATTAAAATGTCCAAACTAATTTATGTTCGTAACTAAACTAGTAGACATATATTTTAACAGGAAAACTTGCACTGCATCGAATAGTGTATGAAAGCTAATAGTTATAGAAAATTTTAATAAGCAAATAGCTTTTTTATGTCTGTCAATGTATCCAACTATAATAATCGATTTAAACCGGAAGTTGATGTATTGCTGTGAAAAATTGTATATGCACATGAAAGAGACATATATATAATGGTGGATCACTTTTATCTTCTTCTACCTTTGGCTCTACAGCCCATTTAGGGCCCTGGCCTGCCATACTACTCTTCTCCACTTTTCCCGATCCATGGTCTTCTTCCTCCGCTCTCTCAGTCCTATGGCTATAATGTCTTTCTCCGCTTCCTCCAACCATCTGCTTCTTGAGCACTTTTATGACCTTTAGTTATATTAGAACTGTAGCTGAATCAATTGAGAATCAACCATGAATAGAGAACGACAATAAAAGATAGAGCTTCAATGACTTAGTTCCAGAGCTCTCCAAAGATAGTAGCTGCGTGTCTGAGATTTGTACCAGAGTCCCAACAACTATTGGTGCCAAGGCCAAACTAGATAGGATATGGGAAAAGGTAAGGTCATTAGCTTTGGCACCAAGTATAGGAAGTTGAAAACATGGGTAATACACATCCTGCTCTACGGATTTGAATTCTGGACCCAATACGCGGAGACAGAAAGAAGGATACAGACATTTGATACCCGGGTGTTAAGAAAGCTGCTCTAAATCTCATACAAGGAAAGCAAGAACAACACCTTGTGTCAGGTAAGGGATCAACAGCCCGGTGGACCCCCAGGAATTACTCCTGCCTACAGTGGGTGAAAAAAAACGAAGGGTGACTTGGTTGGGGCATTTCTCACGCTACAGAATCATGAACAACATTATAATGAAGAACCCTAGAAAGAATTGGACTGCTATTTTTTTTTAAATCAAAATCACGTGACAGAATCACGTGACAGACAGAAAAACGGAGACACTTATACACGACAGTGTTCTTAATGACACCCTAACGACGAACCATGTGAAGGGACAAATGATGAAGATATTACTACAGTAATATTAATGTGAAGGGGTGATGATGATATTACTACAGTAATATTAATGTGGCTAACTTTACTACCTTGCAATACCCAATTATACCAGTTCATTTTTCCCTTGTCACATTTTCTATTTTTATTTTTTTGCAATGCACAATATCCAGTTTTTCGATTTAAAATAGCAACTAAAAATACATCCTTCTAAAAGGGGGAAATATTTCCAAGTTTCTTCCGAGATGTTCTACTCGAAATGAATCCTCGGCTTACACATTATGACTGACTACTACCAGTGCATTAGTCTAGAACAAGGTAGTGACGGTGTTTAACCTTCCTGGACTAATAATACTTATGTTAAGGTGTTCACTACGTCACGACGTGACGTCATCACATGTTGTCTAAAATGAAAGTCAATAAAATTAAATGTATTAATAGACACAATGTCGCGTCTTAAACCACAACATATGTCTGTCTTAGAAGAGAATATACGATTGATAATGTTAATCATAGCTTTGTTATGTAGAAAAATTAAAATTACACCATGTTATATTTTGTTGTATAATTTAAAAAGAAAAAAAAAATTTGTTAAATATTTTATTGAACGAAGTCTTATTGCTTTCAGCCTCATTTCCTCTCTCCCTTTGATATTGACCGTGTTGTTAATCAACTATTTATACAATAAATCTATCAACCTATCAATCTATGTAATCTTCCTGCTTCTCTCTCTCTCTCTCTCTCTCCCTCCCTCTCTCTCTCTCTCTCTCTCTCTCTTTGTCTCACTATTTATCTACTGTTATCATTATCTATCTATTGTTAGTTTGTTTGTAGGTCTATCTTTCTATTTTCTGTCAATCTGTCCCTCAGGGGACTTCCAGACTAGACTGAATAATACGAATAAACCTCAGAGGTATGCAGGCATAGTAAAAGTAAGGTAAAGTTACCCTTACATAGACCATCGGGGTCAAATGAAGTAGAGTCCATCTGTTCCAACTCTATCGGGTAACAATTTTTCTTAAGTTGTGTGGACCCGAGAAAATACCGGCCTCTCACCTGGTCTCGAACTTGGGTTATCAGTCGAACGCTCTATCACACTGGCATCACGTTCCTTGAGGCCAGTAGGGCAAGTGTGGGACTGGAGCAAAAGTTGGTAAACAAACAAACAAACAAAAGCGCGGTGCCTGGGGGCTGTCGCCTTAATGCCCCCCCACCTCCGAGGTCACCACTGGAACAACGAGGTCAAAGACACGTCATTGGTTGAACACAATTAAATAACAAAAGTAGCATTCAGACACGGTGCAACATTGTAAAAAAAATAGTTTATTGTAAAAATTTAGCATCTATAAATAGCTATGTACATGAACAAGGTACAATACTTGACTCGTGGGTTAAAATATTACTGAATATCAGTTAACGATAAACTTGTTACTTATGATTAATGTTACTGAATATCAGTAAACGATAAATTTGTTACTTATAATTAATGTTACAGAATATCAGTAACCATAAAAAGTGTTATTTAAAATCATATCAGAAAAATTTGACATATTTCAATTTGAATCATAGGTGAAATCAATATAAGCAAGCATATTTTGTATATTTTATGTAAAGCAAACAAAAAATAATGAAGATAACGATAATGAAAGCATTTATGTTTATGATGAATGGCAAATTTATGTTTATGATGAATGGCAAATTTATGTTTATGATGAATGGCAAAAAAAAATTATGTTTATGATGAATGGCAAATTTATGTTTATGATGAATGGCAAATTTATGTTTTATAAAATGTCGGTAGTAAAAAATAAATTGAAAGAAATATCTGATGAATCGACTGACTTTTAACTTTGCTTTTGTAATAATTAACGAAAACTAACAGATGGTCATAAGTATTTAAAAAATGCATGTACTAGTAAGTAATGACTTTGTTATGTAAAAAAAAATAACTTCTGATGTAATGATCTTATTGAAAACATACTTATTATAAAATACATGTAAAACTATTATTGCATTCATAACAAAATACATATTTAAAAAATAGCAGTCCACAATGGCAGTATTGGCAGTATAAAAAATATAAACATTATTACATTAGCAGTTTTGGCAGTATAAATAAATGTAAATATTAATACATCACAGTTTTGAAAGCTGATTAGAATAAATATCACAACACATAATAACAAGGAAACATGAAAGGCTTAAAATTTACTCAGTTTTAAGGCGACAGTTCTGCTTAGCACAACTAATTAAACTATCCAATGTATTATTCCGAAGATTTTTGTTTGTACTTTAGAAAAAGTGTCCTGGAATATATAATGAGAAGGTTTTACTCCATTTCTATTCCATTTGCTGTAAAATACAGGTGGACTTAATTTGCTTTAATTTTTTGTTTACTAGATTTATTCTGACTTTGTTTTGACCGATTTCTCTGACTTTTCCCGCTCTTTTTACTCTGGTTTTGCCTGCCGTGCTTCTTTGTCTTCGTTACAGATTTCTCTGGTGTTGTTACAGATTTATTTGACGTTTTACCCTTCTCATCATTCGTTCCCCTATTGTTCTTGCTTTTCTCTTTAGACCACTTTTTATTCAACTGCTCAAGAACCTGGAGCCCGTCTTGGACAACGTCCCTCTGTTTTTTCAGCTTCGTACATGACGTAGCGCCGAGAGGCACTGCTTGACGACGTCGTCTGATAGCATCTCCACTGACGTCACACGTCACGTTGCTTTCCGTGTAGTATGACACAAACTCCAAACTACACAAAGATTTATTCATATGTTTCAGAACTTTTTTGATTGCAACCGGTATGTTTTTAGAAGATCCTGTAATTCGTTCAGCTTCTAGATTTTTATCTATGTCTGCTAGATTTTTATACAATTTGACTAAACTCTCAAAGTCTTCAGCGATAGTAAGCGTCCAGTTCTTAAAAAAAAAAGAATAAAAAAAAAATTCGTTAGCCACTTTTGAATTAAGTGTATTCTTTTATTCATTCTTTTGAAATAACGCGCTAATGTTATCGTCTGCTGCACAGGTTCTCAAACGTGTGCTATAGGTGACGATCTAAGAAAAACTGTTGGGTCATATCCACTTGTAAAATAGGATAAAAGAAATAAATGTTAAAATGAATTGTAAAATTCTCGAAAATTAATTTTTTGGCAGCGTGAATTTAAATCAACGAGTGAACCACACTCAGAGAACAATTGCTAAGCAGAATAATTTATACTCTATAGGTTCCGATCGAAGCAGTCGAGTCCGAAGAGAAATATATTCCCGCCAACCCTAGGGGCAAATCATTGCTGCAACCACCGTTCGTTCCTCAAAATTGAAATAAAAAAAATAATCACGCTTGTTTCAAAAAAATAGTTTAACACAAAAAATAGCTTAAAATGCACTATTAAGTATAAAATAAGTTGTAGGCCTACATCATTTGGAGAATTAAGTGTGGACGTACACTCATCATCAATTACTCACTGCAGCAGTTGTTAATGGCGCACATTATAAAGTGTGTATTTCTTTAAAAAACTGGAACAGAAGGTTCAATCCAGCCATTAAGGCGAATAGGTTGATACCATTCACTTTATTTGATCCTGTCACAGGTTTGTAAAAAAAAAAAGTAAAGTTCCCTTCTTAGCCCTAGCGGGCCTTCGGGGCAGATGAAGTGTAGAATTCATCTGTTTCTATAACCTCGGCATATGAAGGGATTGTGTGGTTAGCACAACGCCCAGCCGCCTTTACTACCCCAACTTAAAGTCAGGTAATCCATTTAAAGCTGGGTGGACTTGTAGGACGACTTTGCACCAAATTTCACCTGGAAAAATTCCGTGGGCCTCACCGAGGATCGAACCCAGGACTCTCAGGTCGACAGTCGAGTATCTACATCACTCGGCCATCCGGCCCACTTCACAGGTTTGTATCTCTTGAGTAATATTCACATATATTAATTATTATACTTACCATGGATTTGTTTCTCTGGCCATCCCGAGATTTTCGAACAAGATTTTCATTATTCTTGGTGCACAGTGTATAACTAGGCTTATATTCTTTTTCCTGTTTCGAAAAAAATAAATTAATTAAAAAAATCTATAACTAATGATTCTGCATTTCATGATCCCAGTACACTGATAAAATTAATTTTAGAAACATTATTTAGAGAAGCAACATCTTTGACGTCTAAGTTTGAAAACATTTTTTTGAAAACCATCTGTATTTTTTTAATAATAAATTATTTTTATTCATTTCTTTTTTTAACAATTAATTTTTGGTTTTTCAGGCAAGAAATAGGAACATTGAGATGTTTTCAACAGTTGTTTACATGGTAGCTTGCAATGTGTATCAAAACTTTAACTTAAAATGATTGTCTTCAACATTCACAAAGTGTTAACTTGAAATGATTGTCAAAATATTAAGTTGCAATGAATATCAAAAAAGTTAGCTTACAACGATTTTAGGCACTATTCAACTTAAAAATCTTTTTTAGCTTGCAATGATTGCCAAAATATTAGTATTCAATGATTGTAAAATCTAAACTTACAATAATTTTCTTTAACTTTTTATAGGCCCTGATTGTGTCCATCGCAGAAACTTTCAACTCATTATGAAAACTGTTAAATATGTCTTTACTTTTAGTTCCATTTAGAGAAAAATTTAGGTGCGGTTTCTTCTGATTTTCAAAATCACCAGAGTTCACCCATGAAGTGCGAAGTAATTTTGATGTGCATGGACACATTTCTTTGTAACAAGTTATCTCAGCTAAAAAAAATAAATTGAAAAATTATACTAATTCTATGTAATTGTTTTAAAGTTATGAAATTACCTGAAAATAAAGATTTAAAAAATACTTTAGTAGTCAACGAATTTCTTTGTGTCTGTGCAGTACAACACAAAAAAATTAAAGAAAAAGACATTTCATTGGATTAATTTTTTTAAACAGAGAAGCTTTACATAAAAGATGGTCCTATCATAGCAGACTATCAGTTTTATCCAGAGAAGCTTTACATAAAAGATGGTCCTATCATAGCTGACTATCAGTTTTATCCAGAGAAGCTTTACAGAAAAGATGGTCTATCATAGCAGACAATCAGTTTTATCCAGGGAAACTTTACAGATAAGATAGTCCTATCATAGCAGACAATCAGTTTGTTCGAAATATTTCTAATTAGACCCAATGTCACAATTATTTTGTTCATATTGTTTCTTACTCATCAGTATTGTCAAGAGAATCATGTGCCCCAAAATTATGCACTTAAAAGTATTATATTGCCAAAGCATTTTGAATTCTTCAATTATAAAACTACAGCAAGTATCTCGTAATGTTTTCTATGGTATGGTCACGAGGATCTTTTATATACATCCCACTGATATGAAAGATTTCTGAAATACCCGTAAACTGATGAAAGATTTCTAAAATTAACATCTCGACTGTACGCTATTTACTTTCCAATACATTTTTAAAATAAAATAAATTTTTAAAAAAATCACCCAAAGTTAAAAATAAAGAAAGGAATAGTAGGTTAAAAATACATACGACACCGTTAGGCTAACAGCTTTGTTGATCGGGAAGTTTCTTGGAAAAACAACAAGTCACAGAGCTGTTTCACTTGCAGACAAAATTAAAGGGAAGGGGGCGGGGTGGATAATAGGAACATACCTCTAAAAAAAATTAATAGAGCGTGGCTTTATTAAAATTGAAAATAATAATGATGACTGCATCGTATCTTAAACGAATATATCCGAAAAATTCATTCAAGCAGATCCTGAGGTGTTGGGTTACTACAGTACCCGTGCGAGACACACACACACACACACACACACACAAAGGAACTATATCTTAGCCGAGTGCTGGGTTAAACTTCCCCTGAATCTAGGAACGAATGCGATTGGTTGTGACATGGTGGATATTAAACAGTCAGTCAGGAAGATATATGAGTCAGT
This sequence comes from Bulinus truncatus, assembly GCA_021962125.1. NCBI lineage: Eukaryota > Metazoa > Mollusca > Gastropoda > Planorbidae > Bulinus > Bulinus truncatus. The sequence goes on from JAGDYQ010000013.1 coordinate 10,711,027, forward strand.
ATCCCAGTTCTAAAATGATGAATAGTTTGCTTTCTTTTTATCTTTACAACACTTTGAACACGACACCGAAACAAACTTAACCGGCACAAGACATATTGACAGAAATTGTTTGGCTACTAGAACAAACTCTGTCACAGTTTGTTGGTACATTTCTCAATGGATAAAAATCCCATGGTAACTGCCGAAAAAATACAGACTATTAGACTATCTGGGTATGAGAATAGTTCCCAGGTCTCTAAAAGAGATTATCTTCCTACTAATAAAGCAGCTATCTTGTGTTTTGATATTTGGCGAAGAAGAATTGTTGTGTCCAATGGTATGATCGACACAGCATTATGGACAGTGTCCAATGGCATGATGGACACAGCATTATGGACATTAGGGGTATGGCTAAAATATAAACCTATATCCCCATATCATATCTGGTGGAACTTTGTAGAACAAATAAAGAAAATATGGCTAATTTTTGTTTTGCATAAAAAAGTTCACCCTCCAATCGACACGAATATTTTAGAACAAACAAATAAAGATTTTACCATTACAAATAAAAGTGACATAAGAATAATATGTATAAGTATTACAATGTTAAAATGTACATTTCTATTGTGCATTAGTTAAAAAAATGTAATGTTCAATTTCTCAATTGACTTGCAAGTGAAAGTAAATATTATATCACTTTAATTGCACGCTCTGCACAGATATTAGAACGTTGCGTTGGTATAGAAGTTGGATCTGTGGACCATAATGTCTTTAATTACTTCAAAGTCTTTGTATGCTGCTTACAAGCTCATGATAAATTATCAAAGTCAGTAGTATTGAAGCACTGGGCAGTGAATAAGATGTCAGGTCACGTACCACTGATGAAATCACATGCTGTATTAGCTGTTTGCAGATACTCATCAGAACGAATGATGACAATAAATTGTCCTTGAGTTCCATCTCTCATTACTGATTTTCGGAAGTGATTGAAAATTTACTTTTGGGAAGCTTCCTCTAGTTTTGAAAATCCTGTAGCATTATGTTAAAGCAATGTCACCTCACTAGCACTCTTGTTCTGATTTCATTAGTGGTGCTCCAGCATTATCAAATGATGTTTTGAATTGTTCATACGTTTCTGTTAATGTCAAAACAAACGAGTAGCTGATGTTTGGTGAAGTTGTTGATGTACTAAAATGATTATTCATGACATGTTTCAATATTGTATCTAGAATGTGGTGATATCATCCAATGTATACAGCTTTTTCTAATCCAACATCTTGAAAGTGTTTCTGTAACAGTGTGACTGCACCAATTCTTCTTCAAGTATTTGCTGCAGTTGTGTCAGAGACATTCATTTTTATTCATTGAGCACAGTTTTTAATCGGGAAAAGTGGAGAATTCCGAGAAGAGTAGTATGGCAGGCTATGGCCCTAAATGAGATGTAGAGCCAAGAAAGAAAGAAGAATACAGTTTTTCTTTACATTAAATATTGTCTCTCCTTTTGCATTAGCCAGCTGAAGAACAGCGCGTCTGACCTCCCTTTATTCCATTTTTTATAACAACAACCTCATATGCTTTATGTTGTTGGTCTTTCCATCAAAGTGTAAGCACCAGTGTTCTTTTTTTTTAAGTTTTCCTTAAAACTACTTTTTAATTTTTTTACTTCTTTCATTAGACCTTTGTTAATGCCGCTTTGAGTTGGAGTATATATGCAAACTCCAGTTCCCGACTTTTTGGACCTTCCTCGTACTCAATTTTGCTGCAGTCACTAAACGCACTGAAGAAGTTTTTTGTCTTTTAGACTTTAATGGTTTCTCATTATCTTCACACTGTTCTTCGCTCACAAAATCTTCTTTACTCACAGAATCTTCTGTATCCAAATTTGGTAAGATAATTCGTTCAACACTTTCTTTAGTAAAGCTTTCTGTAACTGGCACTTTCCCTTTAAGTAATTTCATTTTTCTTGAGTGAATCTTTTGTGAATCATTTTCAATAGCTCCACTATTTCAACCACTCTCCTTTCTCATCACTTACATTAAACATCGCTGTGAAATCATAGTTTCAGGACTTCGATTATGTCTTTCAAACTTCTTAAAAACATTGTACGATCATATCTTTTCTGCTTTTTACATCAGAAGCAATTGTTTTTTTTTTATCTGTTTACGATATGTAGTTCAATTGAAATTTTTCGCATTTGATCAAGACTGTCAACAGTCTTTGGTGATTTAATGCCTTTTCGGAAATACACTTGATTTGAAGTCCAAATTCTCTTGTTCGTTTAGGAAGCTGGAGCATTTTTGACAGAACTGCTCTGAGACGATCCAGAAATGACAAAAATACTAAAATGTATATAATAGTTGCCAACTAAAATGATGACGGTGCATGGAACAACAAAGAACAAATTTACAGTTAAAATACTAAATGCGGGTTTGACATACGATTTACTGGGTGTGTGGAGGGTGACCTTTTTTAACAGTTGAGGGTTATTGTTATTGATATGTTTTGTTTAGATATGATAAATATCCACTTGTGGCAGTATGGGGAATAAACAATAATGAAATTTTTTTTAGCCATATATCTAATGGGCAACTTATCGTTATCAGTACTCAGCCATAACACGCTTGACTAGCTAACTCGAATCATTTGATTTCACCTAGACTTTTTTAACCTATACAATTTAACGGTTCATTGGACTTATTGTGATTAGTTCTTATATCATTCAATTAACGAACCCACGTGTCCTGAGAACTACTTAACAGTATTATGGTGTCGTTGGGATGCTGAGTAGATTATCATGGTGTTTATGGGATGGTAAGACTTTTGTTACGCCTTTTGAACACAAATAACAAAAACTATGTAATCAATCATATCTTTGAACTATCCGGTAGGTTACCAGGCAGAACGTGTCATCATTCAACTGTAAAAAAGGTGTGATTCCACGTTAATATCCTTAAACTGACGATGCCTGACTAAGAAGGAGGGGGTGAGTCCATTGTTTATTTTCCAACCAGGCGAATCCTTTTATTTGACAGCTTAAGTCCCCCCCCCCCCACCCCCTCCCATTGCTGGGAAAAAGAAAAAAAAAACAACAGAATAGCGTTGAGTATCAAAGTAGCATGCAGGCTACTGAATGGGTTGTTGTAGCGTTGTGTAGACACAGTGTAGTTTAGTGTAGCAGTGCGCATTGATTCTGAAAAAAAATAGATCTAACTTATTTTATTCTCACAGTTAAATATAAAATGAGGTAGGCAATAATTTTACACCAAGATACTTATTTCGACACTGTTCCTTAATCTGGGCATGAAATGTCGAAATAAACGTGTTTGTTGGTTGTATTACTTTTAAACCCACATTTGATTTCTTTTAAATAATATTCTCATCAATATATTTGACGTCTAATCTGTATATCAGTCCTATAACATTAAGTGCCCATATGATCTCATTCACTGTATAGTCTTATAATGTTATGATTTCACTAGTGATGAGATAATTTCAATGTTTTTACCTATTTCGATACTATTGGTGATTCTCCTCTAAACTACCGATTTTAATTCGATTACATATTCAGATTTTAATACTAGTATAAAAGAACTAATAGACTGAATTGAATGAACGACAATAGTAAGACTAGGATCAAACAAATTGAATGAGAAATCGGATCAGAATTCTCCGATGACGAATCCAAAACTAATTCCCATGTCCCACCCAACTCAGAATAAACAACAGCGTTTCCAATTCCCATTTCCAACGATGAATCGTACAGTTACTTACACTTCTAGTTGTCATCGTACAGTTACTTACACTCCTAGTTGTCATCGTAAGTTACACTCCTAGTTTCATCGTACAGTTACTTACACTCCTAGTTGTCATCGTACAGTTACTTGCACTCCTAGTTGTCATCGTACAGTTACTTACACTCCTAGTTTCATCGAACAGTTACTTACACTCCTAGTTGTCATCGTACAGTTACTTACACTCCTAGTTGTCACGTGATAAAAGTAAGCTCACGGTGGGAAAAAAATCATTTCAATAATTTAATGTTGGATAGGTTTGATAATTTTTTTTGAAAACAAATGAAGCTCATAGTGGACATGCGCAATACAGGTATAACATTAAGGACCACACCAATCATTGGTACTGACCAATACAGGTATAACAATTAGGACCACACCAATCAATGGTACTGACCAATACAGGTATAACAATTAGAACCACACCAATCAATGGTATTGACCAATACAGGTATAACAATTAGACAACATCAATCAATGGTACTGACCAATACAGGTATAACAATTAAGACAACACCAATCAATGGTACTGACCAATACAGGTATAACAATTAGGACAACACCAATCAATGGTACTGTCCAATACAGGTATAACAATTAAGACAACACCAATCAATGTTACTGACCAATACAGGTATAACAATTAGGACAACACCAATCAAGGGTACTGACCAATACATGTATAATAACATTAAGGACCACACCGATCAATGGTACTAACCAATGTTAAATATAAAGAATAAAATCAATCTTTGGCAATAACCAATACTGGTCCATTTATTTTATTCAATAAAACGCATGTACGTTCATTAAAAACTCTATTAATTGGTAGCATCAATCTGCAGGCAATACATTTCGATTATATTAATGAAACTATATTCTTTGACTTATTCCAAAATGCATTGAGTTCATCCATATGAAACAGGATATATAAAAAAAACATCAACAAATTTTGACATCAATTTCTCCCCCTCTTTTTCCTCCATTTTATTTTTCTCAAAACCAGGATGTAAGACAAAACCATAAACTGTGCAAACATTCAAATGTGAACATAAGGGAGTTAAAACTGAGTGGCAGTAATTAAAACACACAAACACACACAGTTGGAAATATGAAGATATTGTGACCACGTGACCACTCTGGCGGAAAAAAAAAACAAGAAAGAATAAAAAAAAAACTTTTCCTTGTTTCGCTGTGTTCGGAAACATCACGGAGAGAGAGGGGGGCGTGGGAGACAGGGGAAACTTGTCCGATTTGAGAGGATGTTATTCGATCTACACACAGAGCTATCTAGAGATCAAATGACATCTTCATGGTATTCCATCTAGGGGGAAAAAGGGGGAAAAGAAGATATCCAATAATATGAGTTTATTAAAAAATGAGGAAGCGATGTCTTATTAATAATGAAACGGACAGTGGGTTGGGACTTATGTTAACTGCTGGGTTTATTTATCGTGTCAGGTTGACATATGATGGGGGGGGGGGGAGAAAATACGACTTAACATAGAGCTAGCTGACTTGACGTAGCTAGCTGACTGGACGTAGATCTAGCTGACTAGACATAGAGCTAGCTGACAGGACAAAGAGCTGAATGGACATAGAGTTAGCTGACTAGACATAGAGCTAGCTGACAGGACATAGAGCTAGCTGAAGGGACAAATCAAACTAACTGGACATAGAGTTAGCTGACAGGACGTAGAGCTAGCCAACAGGACGTAGAGTTAGCTGACAGAACGTACAGCTAGCTAACAGGACGTAGAGCTAGCTGACTAGACATAGAGCTAGCTGACATGACGTAAAGCTGAATGGACATAGAGTTAGCTGACTAGACATAGAGCTAGCTGACAGGACGTAGATTTCGTATTTAAAAGAACGTCGCTATTGAAAGATCGATTGTAGATCAATAACAGAAAGATGGGCACAGGATATAGTAACGTGATGCTGTTGTTCTTCATAAAGTTTAATAGAATACAGTTCAACTTTAAAGAACGTTAATTGCATTCAATGTAACAGACACAACAGCAGAAATTAATGTTTTAAAATAGCTTGGCCATTGAGTCCACATGATGTTCGGCCATTGAGTCTACATGATATTGGGCTATTGAGTCCACATGATGTTTGGCCATTGAGTCCACATGATTTTTGACCACTGAGTGAGTCCACATGATGTTTGGCTATTGAGTCCACATGATATTGGGCTATTGATTCCACATGATGTTTGGCCAGTGAGTGAGTCCACATGTTGTTTAGCCATGGAGTCCACATGATGTTTGGCCATTGTGTCCACATGATTTTTGACCACTGAGTGAGTTTACATGATATTTGACCATTGAGTTTACATGATATTTGACCATTGAGTCCACTTGATGTTTGGCTACTGAGTGAGTCCACATGTTGTTTAGCCATCGAGTCCAGATGATGTTTGGCCATTGAGTGAGTCCACATGATATTTTCCCCATTGAGTCCACATGATGTTTGACCATTGAGTCCACATGATGTTTGGCCATTGAGTCTACACGATGTTTCATTGAGTCCGCATAATGTTTGTCAATAATTTCAGAATACTGTGCCTGTTTGCATTCATTAATTCTTTTTATTAATTAATATAAAAAAAATTATAAAAATACACAAACACAAAATTTAATAAAACTAAAAGTCTATTGACAACATTGACCAACATCGGCTACAAGGGAAAGAATCAGCACACCCTCTTGTTTAACTCCCCTTGGCTCAAGATGGATACTCACACCACTTCCTGGTTTACACCAGTCATGATTTTAAGAATGATTGTAGTTATAAGTAAAGCGTAGCGGCAACCACAACAATTAAGAAGTTTACATAGAGTTGTTATATATATTTACATATATATATATATATATTTATATATATATATATGTGCATATATAAACATATATTGTTGTAGCCTATATATCAGACTTGCGGAGCCGGAGCCGAGGAGCCGGAAGCCGCTACTAATTGCTGGAGCCGGAGCCGAAAAAATATGGCGGCTCCACGGCTAACAGATATTTTTTTTAGCTTTAAAATTCCAAATTTGATTGTTTGCTTCCTACAATTTGAAATGTTGTCATTTTTACGAACGCCACAACAGTAACAGCATTTTTAAATGATAGCGTGCACGCAAATCACCACAAGAAATCTTTAATGGGGAATCGTTTTGTGTTCGTTTCAAATCTTGTTTAGCCTCCAAAATTTTTTTAATGGCATGTTATTTTGTTATATATAAAGTTAAAACAGTTTTATTTCATAGAATAATTGTATCAATCATTTAAAATAAATTTTTACTACGACGACAAATAGAACGCGTCATTTTGTATTATTATTTGATCGCAAATTTGTAATAGACTAAAAACAAAATAGTCGCTTTATGTATTTGACAATTTTATAATAAACAGAATATCTGAAATAGAGTAGATAAACTTATAAGGCTGTGGCTATTCGGACCCGGGTCCATTTAAAATCCGATTGTTATTCGGACCCGTGGCAAATATGCACTTAGCTTAGCTATATTTAAACTTTGTTAGACGGAACCCGAAAAAATAATAATACAGAGTCCGCTTAGTGGAACCCTAGACACCGAGTAACGATTAAATCATACAATTCAAACAATTATAAAAAAAAAAACAATAATAAAGTTTATGTATAGCTAAGCTAAGTGCATATTTGCCACGAGTCCGAATAACAATCATACTTTATTGGGACGGGGTCCGAATAAAAATCGGAGTTTATTGGTACCCGGGTCCGAATAGTCATTTCGAATTTATAAAAAATATAAATACTGAAGTCTTTAAAATATTTTAAATAATGTATCATTTTACTATTTGCTAATTTGATCATTGAAATAACTTTTTATTACTTATGAAAATGGCGACTAGTGAAACCTCGGTCGAAAATAATGATATGATTCTGGATGCACTGAAATGGTTTGTTTTTAGTAAAACCGACAATGCATATATTTTTCAAGTTCCTGACTATGGGGGTGAACGCGGCAAAATTTGCATAACTTTTTATCAGCGGCATGTTTGCGTGGCGCAATTACAAAAAAAATTTGTCTCGTGTGATACTCTTTTAATAGGAAGCCGGAGCCGTAGCCGGAGCCGTCAAATTTGTGGGAGCCGGAGCCGTAAAAAATTTGGCGGCTCCGCAACTTTGGTATATATGTACTAACACATATGTTTCTAGGGAATTAGAAATTATATCTTAATGAAAATGCGCGACTTCTTAAAAAGACGTTCATGGATTGATTCCCAAATTTAATTTGGTGTCTCGATGGTTCTATGTACACCTTGAATTACCTATGTACACCTGGAATTATTTATGTACACCTTGAATTACATATGTACACCTTGAATTACCTATGTAACTTTGAATTACCTATGTACACCTTGAATTACCTATGTACACCTTGAATTATTTCTGGTCTCTTCCTAAGAAAATTGAATGGACGCACACACACATACACATACACACAAACACATACACACACATACACACACACACACATACACACAGACCTAAAAGTGGTTGATAGTAAAGTATAAAGACATACAATCACATCTTCATAAATAAATCATAGCCAGGTTTTGTTAGGGGGTGGGGCTGCTATTCAATGACGTGGTCAATAACCAAGTCAATAATTTTCTTTTTCTTGAACTACTTCGCTGATGCACTTGAATTAGATTGTATTTATTTGTATACGTTACCGTCCCTATCCACCGAACATGCGCAATGTGTGTTAATATATAAAATATAAAAATTACTATCTATGGATTACAATGCATAGCCGTCTTATAATATTGTAAACCCCATACTCCCCCTCACACACACACCCCTGGATTATATACACAATCCGGACTACTACGTCAACAAATCAAAATAGTGCAACATTACTGGGGCGTCAAGGCGACGCTCGTATTGAAGCATCCCCCCACCCCCGGGCAAAGGGTCAAGACTATAGATGGCTTACCTTAAAAGGTATCAGTATGCCTTAAAAGATAATATGCTAGTACATAGTGACTTTAAAAGACAGACATTTGTCTTACAGCTCCAGTGAATTAAGCAACTCGAGACCTATATATGTGTGCATTTTATTTTATTTCAATTCTATGTTCATACAGACTGATTTCAACATTGTATAACATCTATGTACATCAACGTAGCTCACAGAGTTACATATGGCTAATATAGCCTTACTTATTGAACTTTTTTTGTACAAATATTAAGCTGACTAGCTGTGTTTGCTCATGTATTTTTTACAAATATTCGTACATGCAAGCTAATGTACAATCTTATTTCGTATTTGAGTTCTGTCAGCATAACATTTTAAAAAGTTCCTTACTTTTAAGCAGCATTATTTAAAAAAAATATTTGTCAGTCTACTTGTTCTATTAAGTGTGCCTTTAAATATCATGAAAATAACGCTGCTTCAAAATGTTTACCTTACGTGTGGTTTGAAGTACCATAACAGTACAATTATGTATGAGGAGCGAATTAAAAACTTTGCATAAGTAAAACAGAAACAATCAAAATCCAATTGTTCGTATAAATAATAAAAATAAAAAAAATAGTCCCCTTAAAACCATCAGATTACTAGATCAACACAATGTATAAACCAACAATACTAATAAGTACGAATGATGCCTCAAATTATTTATAGAATAACTTTCGTGAGATATAAATGTAAAAGAAAAATTTGGTCAACTGTAGATTTTTGTAAAGAGAATAAAATACATGGCAAATATTTTGATGATGAATGAAAAAAAAAACTACATAAAAAGTTATGATGTAACAAAAATTAGATAAAAGTTATGATGTAACAAAAATTACATAAAAGTTTAAAATGTTAAAAAAAATCTTTTGTTTTCGTACAGAATAAAAATGAAAAACATTAATAATAAATTAAGAGTTTACAAATAAAAAAAAATGCTTATTAATGAGGTATTGATTTTAAACACATTTTTTCAAATTCTTAACTTTGTGGTAAGTTTATTTATGTATTTAACTATGAGGTAAATCTATGTACGATGTTAATCTGTGTTAAGTATATTTATGATACGACACAATATCTTTATGATGTAACAACTAACAAAAAGATACTCCTATCTTTTCGTCAAAAACAGTTAAAGCTCTCTAACGTAATGAAACAAAAATTACCAATTCATAGAGTAAAGGTCGGCAAACGGTACTTCTCGGACCACTGGTGTTCAGCGAAAAATTTAAGTTGATCCGCAGAAAAAGTTGAAAAAATGTTCCTGTCATATTCTTTATTGACAATTTATTATAAAAAAAACAATATTTAACTTATTCAAAATAAAATCGGAAATAAACAATACAAGAGAAATCAATTAGATGTAATAGATCAACGATGACATAAACATGAAATAATTAAGTTGCCCGTGCGGGAGAATTAGTTGCCGACCTCGCCACTATGTACAAAATCATCTTTTTAAGTTAAGCCTGAATATTATTTTTCATATGGTTGCAAATTTATTTTCTTTAAAAAAAAAATCATTCACTGCTACTGTCTGTTTCCTTTTATATACTGCAACTTGCTTTTCAAACAGTGACTATACTCCCACACCTAACAGTCTCTATAGCCTAAGACATATAACTAATTAACCTAGGCACCAGTGAAATTAATTGTTCTTTTAAACGACCAATAATGACCAGCTCATCCAGGTTGGTTCTTTTGCTGTCCGTGCGGAATTCGGTCTCGTGCAGCTGGTCGTCTGCTTCAAAGTACAGCATGTAGTCCACCAGCTTCACGTCACGTTCAAGGTCGATCTGTTCCACGGTGAAACTCTCCTCCACGGAACGTCGCAGGGTGGAGATTATGGTTTTGAGATTAACCATGTCGCTGATTAGAGCCGCAAATGACGTCATATTCAGAATGTGGCTGCGATCCAACATTTCTGCCGCGTTAATAAGTAGAGTAATATTGAGTTCTGTCCGCCTGAGAATCTGGGTCAGTCTCTGTAATGTACACAAAAAGTTAGCAATCTGTCATGGAAAACATGGGACAGTGTAATGTTCGAATGCAATATATATATATATATATATATATATATATATATATATATATATATATATACATACATAGTTGACTATTAAGACAATAGACTAAAATCTATATAGACTGGATAGATAGATAAATGATGGATAGATAGTTACATATGCTTTGTCTTTTGATTTATAGATGATATATATCTATATTGATAGATATTTTATAATTGATAGATAGACAGACAGATATTTAGAGAGACAGATAGAATGATAGACAGGCAGACAGACAGAGAGACATACATACAGACAGATAGATAGATAGATAGATAGATAGACATGCAGATAGATAGATTGATTTATAAATAGATGATATATAGTTACACAGATAAATGATACATATGTTTTGTCTACATCTACATATTATATGTGAATGCCTCTTTACAAGAATTACATTTTTTTTATCACACCACATGCTTGCATCCAGTTGACGAACATGTGGTCAGCCATTAAGTAGGTCATGGTGACCCTGACATGCCGTGTTAATACCCGCCCTTGGACGTCATAAAAGGGAAACTATGGAATATATTAGACCAGTTATGCTCTTATGTCAGATCTTCTATCATGCTGACCCGCCGAGGGGCCCGGCAATTTTTAGGGGCACGGACTGAGCTTGTCAATCAACTTTTGAAAATATTATTATCAGCACGGGGGCCCATAATAGCCCTGTCTAGGGGGCGTGAAATTTCTGGTGTTGGGCCTGCTTTAATGTATGTCCTTATGACAAGTATCTCCATTTAGATATGTAGAAAGTAAGTTGCTATTCTCATACTATCTGTATGTATATAAATCTGAGCTAAATTGCGGTGTAATTTTTGTAATGTTTAACTCACGTTGATTCCGGTCAAACTCGTGACCTGGTCCTGTAAAACTGGGATTCTCTCGTTAGTTGATGAGTTCACCTCTGATTCTGTTAGCACAGTGTGCTGTAACAGATAACAAATTAAGTGTACACATTGTATCCCATAATCTTCAGAACTGGGATGTTTATTGTTCAATCGAAGGTTATGTTTACAAATCAATTTCAATAATTAGCATTATCTATTTATATTATGTTGTTGTTGTACAATACATACAGTCGTAGTGACATTTTTATCTTTCTATTATAATCTCTCGCATGCTTAGGGAAAAAAAGTGCCAAATTTAATATGTTGATACTTTAATAATAGAAATAAATATAAATCGAGACGTACTAATTGTTGGATGTACATCTGGCAGGTAGAATTTAAAGACATGGACTCTCTTACAACACTCCTTATCTCGGTTGCCAGATTTTGGGGAATAGGAAATGCAACAGATGTGGCTCCAGTCATTATGACACAACAAATAAATACACCTGTTACAAGCAACAAAAGTTGATAAATATAAGTAGCATTCAATCGACACACAGAAATTTCAGTCGTTTTCGGTTGGATTCTTGTAAAGATACTCAGAGCCACAGTTGATGAAAAAGATCTTCATTAGTGTTTTAATTTAACAAATAGTTGTTAAATAGAGTAGGTAAAAGAATTCAGTAGATCATAGAACAACATCATCAATTGTCAAAAATTACCGTAAAATAATGGAAATTAAAAAAAAAAATTATTAATTAATGAACGTATTTAAATATTCCTCGCTGAGTTTATTTTCATGTCCTCATAACATCTTTGACTCACGGTAAGTACCTGGACTATAAATATATATATTTATAAAGTCATATCTATGTGTATATTTATATATATATATATATACATATAGACAAATATATACATGAAGACAAATACTCAAGAAAAAAAATCAAAATTATGAATGAAAATTAAATTATGTTTTGAAAAAATAAAATTAACCTGTTAACTTCATTTTTTTTTTGTATGTCAGTATGAATATTTGCTGAGATCTAATACAAATGTTGTTTATTTTGCAATAAATTATCACGTTTGTACCAATTATCCAAAGAGTGTGCAGAGATAGTCGGACGATGCTTATATTTATATGCTGTCTATTGCACCAATTATTGATGATCAGCTGTAGCCATTACATAAAAATAAAATAAGTATAATTTAGGGGGGTATCCCCTTGTTTGAAGTTGTTTTTTTCCTTCACTGTTTCGAGATGTCCAGTCCCAATCGTAAGCAGGATATTGATTAGGCGTGAGCGGTGGGCAGTTCAAATTTCCAATGTTGTATTTCAACTGTGGGCAATTGAACTGGACATGCCTTTCTGCTGACCTTCAATCGTCAAGTCAGGAATTAAATCTTCTCCGGACAGTTCCGAAAATTTCTTTGGCAAATTAGTCATCTATCAGATGATTTTTTTTTTGAGGAGACTAATGTAAATTGTTTTCCTCCTTGGTTAGAGCATACTCTCTCTCTCTCTCTCTTTCTCTCTCTCTCTCTCTCTACCGCGGCCAATGTCCAGCAGGACAAGTGCCACAATTGATACACAAGTGGGAGAAGAAAGGTCTATGATCATTTATGTATTATTTCTGTTCAAGAACTTCATTGAATGTACAAGTGGAATTCATCTAACGGCTACCTGAAACATTTATCATCATTCAAAAACATGCTCATTAGAATAAACCTCTCAACAATTTCTAGATATGATTTAGCGTGCGTGATTGCGCGTGTGTGTATGTTTGTGTGTGTGTGGGGGGGGTGGGTGGGTGGGTGGGTGGATGAAAGAGAGAGCAAGCTAGAGGACAAAAAAATACTGGAGTTAAAAATAGCAATGTATTTCATAACACAGCAGATGGTTGTAAACATTTAATTTTCCTTCCTGTTCCAGTTGTGAGGCAGTAAACAGAGCTCATCAACATTTTGGCCAATCAGATTTGCGATGCCATGAAGTGTTGTGCAGATCATAGAGCTCTGTATATAATGTATGGACAACCACAACCACAGCTACAGCCACAGCCATAGTTGTGAGTGTTTGTGTTGGAATACAGACAGCAACAAAGTCTGTCATTTAGCATTAGAGCCCCCCTCCTTTCAACAGCTATTTACTAACTAACATACAGCTGGTGACTGTTTACTACTATACAGCTGGTGAATGTTTACTACCATACAGCTGGTGACTGTTTACTACCATACAGCTGGTGAGTGTTAGCTACCATAGAGCTGGTGACTGTTTACTACCATACTGCTGGTGTGTGTTTACTACTATACAGCTGGTAATTGTTTTCTACCATATATATGGTGAATATTTACTAACATACAGTTGGTGACTGTTTACTACTATAGAGCTGGTGACTGTTTACTACCATACAGCTGGTGACTGTTTACTACCATACAGCTGGTGACTGTTTACTACCATACAGCTGGTGACTGTTTACTACCATACAGCTGGTGACTGTTTACTACCATACAGTTTTTAACTGTTTACTACCATACAGTTGGTGACTGTTTACTACTATAGAGCTGGTGACTGTTTACTACCATACAGCTGGTGACTGTTTACTACCATACAGCTGGTGACTGTTTACTACCATACAGCTGGTGACTGTTTACTACCATACAGCTGGTGACTGTTTACTACCATACAGTTTTTAACTGTTTACTACCATACAGTTGGTGACTGTTTACTACTATAGAGCTGGTGACTGTTTACTACCATACAGCTGGTGACTGTTTACTACCATACAGCTGGTGACTGTTTACTACTATACAGATGGTGGCTTATAGAAAATCCTTTTCTATATCTCAGGAAGGATAATAGAATAATTATTTTTTGCAATAAGTATTTAAATATATTTCTTAGAATGATAAACGACATGACTAAAGGCACCAGTTTTACCAGGCATCATGATGCTATACTATGTTTTGTCTATGCCAGTCTAAGGGCGTTTCAAATTAAATTTGAATTTTCTTTGCAAAGTTGATCCAACATTTTTATTATACAAATTCAATATATTATAGATAATTCTGTACATGTTCTAAAATTTGAATTTTCTTAAAATAATTCTTTCTTCAAAGACAGACCATTTTACAAACATCGTGTTGTAAAAGTAGGTGAGTGGAAAAAAAAATTAATCGGGGATGGGGCGACGGGAGTGAGGAAAAAAAAAGAATTTGAAACAAAAGTAAGAAAACTACGCTGTTTAATAAGTAAGGTTTGAGAAAACATTAATAATAATCTATGTTGAGAATACACATTGAACAAAATGAGCGTTTATCATCTCTATAAAATGTGCCATTTGTTTACACAATTCGTAACGATCAATTATTGTTAAACCCCAGTATCTTGAATTTAAATATCTCACTAATGTATTTTTTTTTATTTTGCTCTCAGAGTATATCTATTTAATTTACTACGTGATGCTAGGATACAATATGAAAAACGTAACTGGCAGGAGACATCAAAGATGTCATTAACAACGACAGACGCCAAAGATGGTGGTCAGTAGCTGACGGCAGACATCAAAGATGTCATTAACAACGACAGACATCAATGATGTCAATAACTGACGGCAGACATCAAAGTTGATGTTCACCCTTGACCCCTCGTGCTGTTTAATGTTAGTCAATATGGAGTTTACCAAATAAAGGAATCACTGATCTTCATAACTGGAGTGTGCCAATACTGAGTGTGCTAGATGACATCAAATGTAACTGGAGTGTGCCAATACTGAGTGTGCTGGATGACATCTAATGTAACTGGAGTTTGCCAATACAGAGTGTGCTAGATAACATCAAATGTAACTAGAGTGTGCCAATACAGAGTGTGCTGGATGACATCAAATGTAACTGGAGTGTGCCAATACAGAGTGTGCTGGATGACATCAAATGTAACTGGAGTGTGCCAATACAGAGTGTGCTAGATGACATCAAATGTAACAGGAGTTTGCCAATACAGTGTGTGCTAGATGACATCAAGTGTAACTGGAGTTTGCCAATACAGTGTGTGCTAGATGACATCAAGTGTAACTAAAGTGTGCCAATACAGAGTGTGCTAGATGACATCAAATGTAACTGGAGTTTGTCAATACAGAGTGTGCTAGATGACATCAAGTGTAACTGAAGTTTGCCAATACAGTGTGTGCTAGATGACATCAAGTGTAACTGGAGTTTGCCAATACAGTGTGTGCTAGATGACATCAAGTGTAACTGGAGTTTGCCAGTACAGTGTGTGCTAGATGACATTAAGTGTAACTGGAGTGTGCCAATACAGTGTGTCCCAGATGACATCAAGTGTAACTGGAGTTTGCCAATACAGTGTGTGCTAGATGACATCAAATGTAACTGGAGTTTGCCAATACTGAGTGTGCTGGATGACATCAAATGTAACTGGAGTGTGCCAATACTGAGTGTGCTGGATGCCATCAAATGTAACTGGAGTGTGCCATTACTGAGTGTGCTGGATGACTGACAATGGACAACCAATGGACATTGGACAACCAATGGACAATGGACAACTAATGGACAATGGCCAACCAATGGACAAGAATTGTTTTCATCTTAGCATTTTAGATTAAAAAACTAAATTGTGGCAAGAAGGGAAAAAAAAACCGTAAATTGATACATTTTCAAATATCTTATTTATTGTTTGACTGTTTCTTGTTACTTTATGTGTTTGTTTCAAACCTTTTTCACATACCACGATATGTATGTTAAAACAGCTGATACTGAAACTACATAGAAGGTAGGGAAAATTTAAACTATAACTATTTCAATTATAGATTTAACATCTTAAACATAATCAATCTTTCTAAATAACTGGAAATTTATACACACTGAACTCAAAACACTAAAAACACACACACATACATGCACACAATATAAACACACAGACTGAGCACAAGTATTAAAACAAAGACACATCAATAAAAATACAGAATACAAATTTAAAAAAAAAATTAGCACAAAATAAAACTAAAACATATACACTTTGCTAAATGTTATACTTTTCACGACACCAAAATACACTATACTGAACGTTATCAGTTTCACAACTCCATAATATTAAAGGTAACCTACAAGAATACAAGAAAAAACAAACATCATTCAATCCCAATATTTTTTGCAACTAATATTTTTTTTTAATTTTTATTCATGTAAAAGTTTTGCTGATAATCGCTTTAAAACGTTAAAAAAAATCCGAAGTAAAATTTCAAAAAAGAAAAGCAATACTTAACTACTTGTGCCTGCCACATTATCAAGTTGTCCATAAATCAGTTTTATATTGCGGGTATTTGTGGGTGATTTTTATGACTTCAAGTTTTTTATGACTTCTTCATACATTTCCCTTCTTCTACCAGCTAGCATTTGAAAATAAATCTCTTTATCGTGAACTTCCTGATTTTCTATTTTATGAATAGTGACAGTAACAGTGTCCAGTTTCTCAGAAGAAATTCACATGGAAATTTAAAACCTAGGGCTACATTTTTAAAACTTGTGTTTAAATTGTCACAATAAATGTTTATATGATTATTTATACAAAAAAATTGTGAAACCATCAGGGAAACGATTGAAGACTAATTAGTCAACAGCTGAGTTATATGGTTTTCGTTAGTTGTTCTCACTGTGAGTAAAATGAAGACCATTGACAATATTTAAAATAATTCGACCATTTAAAAAAAAGCTCGCTTTATGAATGGGCCTATACCAACAATTTTGTGTAGACTTATTAAGGTTATAATACCAAACAAATTTTAAAAAAAATCAAAACTTTTGGTTGTCAAGGTGTGTAAAATTACTGTAAGGATGAGATGAAATCTCTAAGATCCTGTACACCACTAATCGGACGGTTTTTATGATGCCCTTCTTTCATCCCCACCATAGTTGATAGTGCAATGACCATGGATGCACCCCGGGAGATATGGCGGAGACTTTAGCCAAGACCTGAAATATCCGTTGATCCTTACCAGAGATCGAACCAGGGACCTTCAGGTTGACAGTCGGGTACTTTACCACGCTAACATCCGTCCCCATAGGTTGTCAAGGTCACGGCAGCCATCTTAAATACTATTAATAGACATATTTTGTCCTGACTGTGTAGTGTGGTGGTACATTAGAAGTGTTTGTCCTGACTGGATAGTGTGGGGGTACATTAGAAGTGTTTGTCCTGACTGGATAGTGTGGTGGTACATTAGAAGTGTTTGTCCTGACTGGATAGTGTGGTGGTACATTAGAAGTGTTTGTCCTGACTGGATAGTGTGGTGGTACATTAGAAGTGTTTGTCCTGACTGGATAGTGTGGGGGTACATTAGAAGTGTTTGTCCTGACTGGATAGTGTGGTGGTACATTAGAAGTGTTTGTCCTGACTGGATAGTGTGTGGGAACATTAGAAGTGTTTGTCCTGACTGGGTAGTGTGGTGGTACATTAGAAGTGTTTGTCGTTTGTCTGTACATAAGAGCAGCTTTAGCGTGAAATAAACCGGGAGTAAAGCACAGTACTCTGAGTTTATAATTGTGTTCTGAAATGTTTCTTTAGTTGTAAAATAAAAAAAAAATTAAATGGCATAAATATCATGGATACTCGGGTCATAACGTTTCTAGTGAAACCATTGTCAGTGAATCAGCTGTGGGCCTAGTTCCTGTCCCGGGATCAAACCACAGTCAGTGAATCAGCTGTGGGCCTAGTTCCTGCCCCGGGATCAAACCGACATTCTTGTGTCACGATATATGACTAATCCTTTCTCCAGTGAATGTTTATATTATTGTCCTTTCGTCCCTAGGGTGGGAATGCGGTATCCACCCGGGGGTTTTGTTCTAAATCCCTGTTAAAAAATATTGCTAGGCAGAACTTTCTTTTATTTAACTGACGTAGGTTAGAGTTCCTGGCAGAATGGGACTTGCATTTAAACTGTAATATATTCAATAGTATTTATAAAATCTTTTTATTCATGCTAATTTAAATGAAAGAGAACTTTTTTCCTATAAAGGTTAGAATTTAGATGACACTTTGTTTAATTTGTACTACGAAGATGTTCAATGACAGAATACGAAGATGTTCAATGACAGAATACGAAGATGTTCATTGACAGAATACAAAGATGTTTAGATACAGATTAAGGGAATATGTAGAGGACTCATTACAGTATTACTCTTATTATCTTTTGGTGCATTTAATGAAAGCTTACATTTTAATATTTTGTTAAATTTAATTTTTACTTATTTTTTTTTATAAACTGAGTCAAGATGGGTGTGTCAAATTAATTTTCATTTTCCCCCCAGAATTTCATTTTTTATAAGTGAAATCTTCCTTACCATTCTATACAGCACAAACACACACACACACACACACACACATGAACGCACATTCACAAATCCCTTCCCCAAATGTTTACCCCCCCCCATCCCCTCCTTACATATACTACCTTAGTTTTATAGGTCAAGAAATTCCCTAGTTCCCACGCCGTGTTTTACATAATATCGTCTTCATTCATGCTTCCCCTTGCTTGTCAACTTCACCCGCAGTTCACTTTCGACTGTCTAATAATAAAAGGATTTCTAGGAAACTTTTTGGTGAGGTCATGAACAAATAAACAGGTAAAGAAGTAAAAATTAAAATTCCAAAAAGTGAAACCGGGAGTGGTTTCCCCAATAGTTCCCAGTTTTTTTTTTAAAAGTTGAAACTTTCATATCTTTTTTTTTTTGTGGTCATATTTGCATTAGGGGGGGGGGTGACTTGGACCAGCCCCGCGGCCGGGGGGAAGGGATTCAAGGGCTGAGGAAATAAGATTTACTTATAAAACTCTCGCCCTTGCATATGACGATCGCACTGGGCCCTGCATGTTACCACTCACCCACCCCAGCAATGAAGTATCACTCCGTACAATGTAGCTGTTCCACAATCAATACTTGATAAGGATTTAATTAAAGTGTCAATATCTGTGATATGAAATATTTATCTAATCTGTAACTGTCAAATTGTGGACCCTGGTCGATAAATACAAATTCAGCTGTGAGAAAATTATCAATCTGAAGACTAGCAAAAAAAACATTAGTATCATAAACTAAAGAAATGCAGAAATCAAATTTAAAATTATTATTTTAATATTTAACAAAAAGATTATAGGCTCAATAATTTGAAAAAAAATTGTTTTTTAGTATCGGAAAAAAAAAGACAAAACTAAAATGAATAATAAAAGAACAAATTATCTTAACGGCATTAAAATTAAATCTATACGTACAATTTAGTTACCGAAGTATTCAACATTTTTTAAAATAAAAAAACAATATTCGACATTTTACGGAGTACTCAGCAGTCATTGGTGTACCTCAAGTAATACCACGATGTGTCATTTCTTCCTTCAAGTCTTCAAGAAATTCGGTCGTACCATTCTCCATCTTCTGAGCTATTATTACTCCAATCTTTTCGTTCAGTCTGGTGTTTTTTGAAGGAAACTTGGTTTCAGATTTCAGCTTACGCTTTGCAACAGTGAGTGATTTAATGACAGCTTTCTGCAGTCTGTCATCAGCAATCCGTTCTGTCTGATTCAGATCGCGTTTTAAGATTCGGATCATTTTGGTCACCTTGTCATCTACAATGTCCATATGTGTAGTTATACTTTCAACATACGGAATCAAGTCATGACTCACAGATTTACTTTTATTTCTTAGCAGTTTTTTTATTTTGAGACAGGAGCATCTTGACATTAAAGTTGACATGTCGTAGTCGTCTCAAAAAATTCTGGACATTGAATAGTAGAAAAATTAAAATAATTAAACTTAAATAATTAAAAAAGAAAATGAAAACTCTGCTTAAAAAAAACAATTGCCTTACTGTTAATTCAATGCAATAATTCCATTTAAACTTTATCAAGGAAAAAATATCATTTATACTTACGTCTGTTGTGTTGGTATCATTCTGAATTTTAGGAAATTGAACATTTTTTCTTATAATTTGATTGCACTCAGTTTTTGAAAGAGCAACTTTCTGTTTAATAAATAAAATGTTTCGTTAAATGACATTAATTTAATAATAAAATTTGAGTAACACTGGGAAACATTGATGTCATGATTGAAAATATACAAAAAATACATAGGCATTAATGGGAGAATAATTTAATTACTGTCTGGAGCAACAGTTTATTTCAAATATTTAGTTTCCATTCAATGAAAAGATTATATTTATTGTTATCAAGATAGAGTTGAATTATCCTGAAATACTTACAGCTATGTATTTCTGGCATGACACTTTCAAAACGTTCGCTTCAGTGAAGGTTTCCAGAAGCAGTCTTTTCAATCGTGTAATACGTGTGATACTTACTGGCGCTGAATGGGTTAATGCGACTAGCAGAAGCGTCAGACTGACATGGAGGAAATTAGCTGAAATTAGAGAACAAACAGACTTTATTTGTTTAAAGACCTAAGTGAAACGGTCTACTAGTTCCATGAATATCTATGTTTTGTGTCTAATGCTAACCTTGACACTTGAACATTTTGTAGCTAGAATAGAAAGTATTTTACAATACCTTGTAGGAAATTGGACATGTTAATGAAAAAAAAACACACGTTTTCACCATGGTGGTGTAAATGTATTTTAAAGTTTTTGCTTTAATACCTCCTGTATAAAGGTAATACAGTCTTATCGTGAACACAAAGTGTCTTTGTTGTGGGTGGGGTTTGGAGAGAAGATGTTAACCAAAGAAAAACCAAAAATTGATTTTTTTTTGCTAGCTGTAAGTAGCTTTTGTCACCAAAGATTTGAAATCATAAAACAAGTTTAATATCATAAACTGTATTTGACGAAATACATTGTCGATACACGTATGTTGTTAGTGGAAGGCTCAGACAGTTCAAAGTCCTCTATAAGGGTTGTGATACAGTAGCATCTACAGTAAGGCCTCTATCTATCTATCTATCTATCTATCTATCTATCTATCTATCTATCTATCTATCTATCTATCTATCTATCTATCTATCTATCTATCTATCTATCTATCTATCTATCTATATCTATCTATCTATCTATCTATCTCTCTCTCTATCTATCTATCTATCTATCTGTATATTTATAAATAGGAACTTCTGTATACATGTTTCTATTTTTATTTACAACATAACTATATAGAGTATTAAGTATTTTTCGGACTGTGTGTACGGGCCTGACTCAGTGATTGGACTGAATCGCATTCTAGTTTAATTTTGTTATTATAGGTGTGAGTCTCTGCAATGATTTTGACACGACCGTTGCTTTTGACAAAGGCGTGTGTTTTTACCATTAGACAAAGACACAACCGATATGATGACCACTAGAAACGTATGTCCATGGCCGGCTTTTCGAATTGCAGGGCCCAATTTAACGGACGCGTTCGTGGCCCCTCTTCTATTTTTTTTTTTACAATAACAACAACTACTATTACTGATAGTGATATGATAAATGCAAATTGCTGGCCCCCCAGCAAGTCGCTAGGCCCTATTGGGAGTAATGGTCAAATTGGCCACAGGCCGGCCTGAGTATGTCTCTGGCTAAAAATTGTAAGTAATTGACTAGAAACGTATGTCACTGGCTAGAAACGTATGTCACTGGCTAGAAACGTATGTCACTGGCTAGAAACGTATGTCAGTGACTAGAAACTATGTCAGTGACTAGAAACGTATATAAGTGACTAGAAACGTATGTCAGCGACTAGAAACGTATGTTAGTGACTAGAAACGTATGTCAGTGAATAGAAATGTATGTCAGTGACTAGAATCCCATATTTTAACATATATGATACTAAAAAGTTTTGGATTTGAGATTATTAGTGTACTATGAAAATTCCGATTTGGAAGTTTAATCAAAGATGTGGTGTTTCAAATACTCCAAGGGGGGGGGGGTTAATGTTTGTTTTTTTTTATTACGTAAGTACCAAAGAACGCAGATAACACCCCCGTATCTACTGAGATGGAAGATCTCGTTTAGTTATGTTAGAATAAAGGAAACAAAGGACAAATTGAATACATGTATTGACCAAAAATTTTCTAATTTTTCAATTCTATGAGTAAAGACGTTCAAACGGTGACAACATCTCCCAAATTTTTTTTTGTTTTTTCAAAACGTCCTCTTGCAGCATTCAGAATATCAACTGAGAACTTGACTACAAATAATTGATTATTTCAACTTTTAGATTTGCCGTTATATTACCACCAATCATGGATAGTGAGTATCGTTTTAAACAGTTTTTCAGTCTTCCTTTTTGAACTATACTAGTAAACAAAGGTCCGGGTACCCGGACCGGCTATTAGGCACACAATTGGAATTGAAAATGGTGATATATATTAAAGCCGGTTAGTTATCTGTCTATATACGAAAAAAAAATGGCATAACTTTTTACTAGAAGTAACCCCGAAGGACCTGAACATTGTAGCCAAAGTACCTTTTAGAATTGGGGATTTTGATTTCTCTTATTATGGATGAATGTACTTCCGTAAAAAGTATTTCTTAGAATTTCTAAGTTAGGGTACGTTGGTTAGTTTGTTGTATAATGCAAGATTTAATCAAAGTCCAAGGAAACAGTACAGTTTGTTGTATAATACAAGATTTAATCAAGGTCCTAGGAAACAGTACAGTTTGTTGTATAATACAAGATTTAATCAAGGTCCTAGGAAACAGTACAGTTTGTTGTATAATACAAGATTTAATCAAAGTCCAAGGAAACAGTACAGTTTGTTGTATAATACAAGATTTAATCAAAGTCCAAGGAAACAGTACAGTTTGTTGTATAATACAAGATTTAATCAAGGTCCTAGGAAACAGTACAGTTTGTAATAGTCCAGGCGCAACGAAGAGTACACTACCATGTTGAACGAGTTGTGCGAGTTATGGCAACGCGTCAAAAACGAACTCGCAGCAATATCAGACCTGGCGTTCTCAATCGACCACCGATTTTAAACTGCTATTGAACACATCTGCTCTCTATCTTCGGCACTCGTTCTGTATCTCTCCGTATTGTCCATTTGCCCTGTCACACGTGTGTCTGTTTCTCTTAAATGTGCGTCTCCGTATCCGATCTATTACTCGTCTGACCATTTAAATCAAAGACTCCCTCCTCCCCCTCCGCTTATTTTGTGGACGGGGGTGGCTAAGGGCACTATTTCATCACGGCGGGCATTGTCCAATAGTCGCGATTTTACCGTTCATCTTGAAAGTGGTAAGTAGGAAGGTTGGTCGAGTGGTATAGATACTCGACTGTCGACCTGAGAGTCCTGGGTTCGATCCTCGGTGAGTACCTTGCAATTTGACACAGGATTTATTTTGTGCAATGTCGTCCTACGGCTGGGCGTTGTGCTATAACCACACAATCCATTCATATGCCGAGTTTACAGAAACAGGTGAGTTCTACACTTGAGGGCTAAGGGAACTTTACTTTTTTTTTTTGAAAGGGGTAAAGGGGCTCAATTCTTCAGGTCTCTGTACCCCTTGCTCAGTAAAATACAACTCATGCCAATCTTCAAGATCTCCCGGCCCCCGTCCAATCATGTTTTTTAAGGTCTTTTTAAAAAAAAAAACCTTAAATTCTAATGGTTCGATCTCCGATGAGGACCAATGTATATTTTAGGTCATGGTAAAAGTCTCCGAAACAGTGCAACCGCACCATCAGTTCTAGTGGAGATGAAAGCAAGGCACTGCAAAAACCGTGGTTTATAGGATCTAAGAGATTTCATCTCATCCTTGCAGGACCTTCACACACACAATGCTTATGACGGACAACTTTTATTGGGGGGGCTCGCTTCTCTACATTATAGTATGCCCCAAATGACGTAATCAAACAGAAAATAGATCTTGGCCTTACTGGGGCGTAAAACTGCAATTAAAGTATTTAATATATATATATATATATATATATATATATATATATATATATATATATATCTATATGTGGCTTGTACAATTTGCCCTCACCCAGTTCATCGCCGGGTCAAGGTTCCAGCCGCCATATTGAATCGTTTCGTCGACGTCGCCTTCCCCCAATCGTTTCACTGACGTTCTTCCCCCCCCCCAAACGTTTCGGTGACAGACATGGTCGTTCTCCCCCCAAACGTTGCACCAACGTATTCGCCACAACCTTATAAAAGACGTGAATAGTAGTAGTTGAGTTAGTAAGGTGCTCTGAGTTAGTAAGGTGCTGACAGACATATGAGTTAGGCGTAGTTAGTTCGGTGTAGACAGTTCTAAGATTCTAAGAGTTAGTTGTAAACTTGTAGTGACATTTGTTTAAGTAGACATCATTAGACAAAGGACTTATATTGTATATACATATATATTCACCTATGTTTAGAAGCAATTAAAGTTAGATCTGTTGTGTTCATATACCAAGCCTTGGCGTTGATATATTTATTAGTTAGAAAAGTTAACGTTACATATTTAAAAATAATAACGTAACAATATATATATATATATATATATATATATATATATATATATATATATATATATAGAATTTTTGTTCCACCCAGGAATAAATAGACGTGTACTTTATATTTGTAAAGTATATTTAGGGTGCAAAAGTGTATTATTATTTCTTCAATTTAAATAGATACACATACAAATATTTATTGCATTGGAATAAATTAATAACTAGGTAGATAGAGATATCAAACACTGGTTAAAGATCTACGGGCAGTGGAATCTTAACAAGCCGCCATATTAATGTTATGAAAATGCCGCCCCTTGTAAAGACAGAGTTAACTTTTCCTGGGCGAACCGCCCCGCCTATTTACACCCCTGTATTCGGAGAATGCACGCAACTTTTTCAGATGTTTTTTTTTTAAATCTGTGGGCATTTTTTCTTCCCGAGCATTGCCGGGCAAGCCTTTAATTAATTGATTAATTTAAAAGAAATAATTTTATTAGTAAGAATTAAAAAAAAGAGTAACCAGACTCCAATGTAAAGTAAAACATCTTTTGTGACCCGTTTCTTCAGCTCAGCAAACATTCGTCTTTGGCCTGTACATGGTGGTGTTCCTTGTGATGTCTAAAACATTGGCATTACCACTGTCACAGCCTACCATAGACAACCCATGCGTGCTTGACCCGAGTGCACCAATTGAGCTACAACCTATTGTCGTCCAAATTAGAGCAGCCATCACTGAAACAAATGCTGCGGCTAGAATTTGCCAGGCGTATACACGTAAAATTGTAAGTTATTTACTTTTACAACAGGTATTGATCATCTAATCTCTGCAGAGAATTAATAAGACAAAATAATTATTACTGGTCTGACGCCATCACCATTCTAATGTTTGATATACTCCCGTATTTTGGAGTTTGTTTTCATTTTGGGCAAATTTGGCAGCTGAATAGACTTGCATTGATTGTACCGCTGTTAGAAATTTCTAAGAGGTCTAGGGCCTTTTTTGTTCATAGACAATGAAATGTTCATTGGCCAAATGTTAATTGTCCCATGGATTCCAAGTGTTCCTTTGTCTATAGCTTCCATGTTATCCTTTGTTAAGAACCTCAATTTGATCCTTTGTCTATACCTTCCACATTATCCTTTGTTAAGCACCTCAATTTGATCCTTTGTCTATACCTTCCACATTATCCTTTGTTAAGCACCTCAATGTGTTCCTTTGTCTATACCTTCCACATTTTCCTTTGTTAAGCACCTCAATTGTTCCTTTGTCTATACCTTCCACATTATTCTTTGTTAAGCACCTAAATTTGTTCCTTTGTCTATACCTTCCACATTTTCCTTTGTTACGCACCTCAATCGTTCCTTTGTCTATACCTTTCACAGTATCCTTTGTTAAGCACCTCACATGTTCCTTTATTTCTATCCAGAAAATGAGTCTTTTAACCTATGCCAGGTCCCTCTTCTAAGTAAGACCGGCTCTGTTTGTGACAATACTTACGACGAGTCAGTGTTATAGATAACATTTGAGGAACATTGAATTATTCAGTGTCTTTAATGTTTTGTACGAGTAGCACTCCGGTTGGTATATGTTCCACAGAGATCAGACAGGTTGTTGACAGATCAAGAATTTCGTCGATACAGCAATGAAACCCTCCAACTGCCAGGTCTACCCATCCGACGACCAGAAGTAAATATCAGCACAACCAATGTAGGTTGTTTACAGTTCTAGTCTATAAAACCAATAAATAGCTTTTAGTTTTCTTCATTTTTTTTTTAAACTTTTCAGTTCAATCCCCTTTAAGATAATGATTGTAAACATTTATTAACTCTTTCTGTATTGCAAGTCATTTAAAACTCAAACAAGCTCAGCATAGAGAGTGTTAATAATGTTCTAGCCTTAGGGATATGTTGGTGAAATTAAGAGTTAAAATATTTCCCCTTGTGGTGCCTCCAATGCAATTGCACTGTCGGCTATAGTGGGGATGAAACAAGGACATCTAAAGACCATCCAATAATTGGTTTATAGGATCCAAGGGATAAACATCTAATCTTTACAAGGACTTCACACAGACTACTTTAAATTAAATTATAACCTGGTAAACATTAATACTTAGTAAACTTGTTGGTTGTCTAAACAATGAATGCATGATAAACACAATTACTTTAAAACTAAAGAAAACTACAACAATATCCGATTTTTGTTGGCTAAATAAAAGTGGAGGGGTAGTTTTGGATTTGACACAAACATATCATACATTTCACTTACATCACTTCACTTACATCACATCAATAACTTCACTTACATCACTTCAATCACTTCACTTACATCACTTTAATCACTTCACTTACATCACTTCAATCACTTCACTTACATCACTTTAATCATTTCACTTACATCACTTCAATCACTTCACTTCAATTACTTCAATCACTTCAACCACTTCACTTACATTACTTCAATCACTTCACTTACATCACTTCAATCACTTCACTTACATCATTTTAATCACGTCACTTACATCACTTCAATCACTTCACTTACATCACTTACATCACTTCAATCACTTCACTTACATCACTTCAATCACTTCACTTACATCACTTCAATCACTTCACTTACATCACTTCAATCACTTCACTTACATCACTTCAATCACTTCACTTCAATCACTTTAATCACTTCACTTACATCACTTTAATCACTTCACATACATCACTTCAATCACTTCAATCACTCACTTACATCATTTTAATCACGTCACTTACATTACTTCAATCACTTCACTTACATCACTTCAATCACTTCATTTACATCACTTCAATTACTTCACTTACATCACTTCAATTACTTCACTTACATCACTTCAATCACTTCACTTACATCACTTCAATTACTTCACTTACATCACTTCAATTACTTCACTTACATCACTTCAATCACTTGACTTCAATCACTTCAATCATTTCTCTTTAATCACTTCAAGCTGTTGTGAAAAGTTTAGCATCAACTTCACAGTTTTGCTATCTTCACTTTCAGCTGCCTTGTATTTTTAATGTACATTTTCGTGTTTATACATGTCAGTGTTTAAGTGTGACTGTGTAGCTTTGCAGTATATTGAGGTTGGACAGTATTCTCCTGCATAGTAATCAAGGGACTGAGCACATTGAAAAAAAAACGTCTTTATCAAATAGTGTACTTTAAATCGATCAAATTAAAAGTGTTGGAAATATCTCTTATCAAAATATTAAATCGATCAAATTAAAAGTGTTGGAAATATCTCTTATCAAAATATTAAATCGATCAAATTAAAAGTGTTGGAAATATCTCTTATCAAAATAGTCCCTCCCTCGAAAAAATAATTAAGTAAATTTTGAGATTTATTTAAATGATCACCTATATTTGTGTTTGTTGTTCTGTTTCTACCCAGATGACCGACTTAATAAAACAACACTACAATGATACATCTCTACTCATCTTTTACTTGAACGTCGCCATTTCACAACAGATTGATTATGCCTACAGCCGCTACGTTCCAGAACTACGAAATATTAGAAATTCTTTCTACAGATCACTGTGTAAGATCTTTTACATCACAAAGAGCATCAACACAACCATCACGCAGTTTTTGGATTCTTCCGCTGTTCCCTGTGTCATGATAAACTTGAGTGGCAGCAAACAGAGGTATTACCGTAATTTACTTGTCGCCACCCAGGAACGCCTGGTGGCTCAGACCGAGTCCATGAATTACGCTGAACTGTTAAGAAATGAACAAAGTCCAGAAGAGTTAGACAACGCATTCTCCGATGACGGAACCTTCACATCTGAGTCTGCGGACGGCGCAACAGTAGCAGCAGCCGTCAAGGCCAGACTGGACATGAAGTGGAGAAGCGAGACCATTGACTTCCCCGATGAGTACACGATGTACAAGACGCAGGAGTCCATTGATTTGCATATTCAATTTAAGGCTTTTTAATCCGCATTTTACAACATTCACATATGTCTCGATTTGTCCGTATTTATGATGTTCTATTTATAACTAAAAAAAAAATGATAGTCCATTTATCAATTTAAAAAATAATTAAAGTTAAATATTTATAATTTTGAGATATTCTAATAAGATTAGTTAAAAGATGGAACATGCTAATATGTTAAGGATTTAGTTCCTTGTTCTACACTGGAGAACACCAGGAGCAGAAAGTCGACTACAACTGATATAAATTTAGCCCCAACTCCCCTTCCCTCAAGAAACAGACCAAAAGTGTTTCATTTAAAGTAAGACCCCTGTCCAAAGGCAATTTTCTGCGTTTTGTGTTTTGTCAGCTACTTTATTTTTTTTTTATTGGTTTTCTGTGTTGTATCTGAGTACTCTCAGGAACGAAGTATGCCCCTATTCCGAGATTTGATTTGACTTTATTGGATTAAAATATAAAGAGACACACAACTTTTTTCTCATTAATATAGTTTCACTTGAGGAATACATTCATAATGAAACCAACAGTGCTATCTAGTATGACCTGTTAAAAAATAGTAACAAGGTCAAGGAATTCCTCTCGCACTGTGGAAAATCGGTGTCAGATATATTACAAGTACAAGTATTCGTTCTGGCGAATACTTTCATTCACAAACTTCTGTCGCAGCGATTTCTCTTCACTTCTAAACAGGTCAGGATCTCTGACGTCACATGGCCTACTTCAATGGGATTCTTCAGTGCTGCTTCTTGTGCTAACCATATTATATACTGAAACTGGTAGTGAGAATTCAAATACAGACGAGTGCATCTGACAGATAATTCTGAGAATCCTGTTCTTCGTGCACTATTTACATAATCGACCATTAAAGTCTATGCCATGATGAGTTGATTCTCAATTGATTCTATAAAACCACAAATGGAACGGTCTTTACATTGCCATGTTTACATCATTAACAAAGACAAGTATTTTTTTTGCTACGGAAAACACCTCGGGAACTCGATTTATTATACTAGTTTCATGACCTAGTTTCACGACCTAGTTTCAGTTCAGGTCTAGAAGAATCCCTCTCCACGTTATCAAAAAGAAAAAATGAAAAATTGATTCTTCAAAAAATGTTTGAATTTCTCTTGAGTCACCAACCAGTGAGGTCACTCTATGAATGTATATCTGGATCTCTTATTGAGTCCAACTACTGGGACAGTCCCCCCCCCCCCATACCCCTGCCCTCTCCCAAACCCCTATCTAGAGCTACATTATTATTCGAGTTAGTCACAATGAGGACGTGGGTAGGGGTTGAAAGGTTCGGGGAGGGGGAAAGTTCGGGCGATTCGAAAAAATCGGATTCGACAATTAGAAATATTTAGTTCAAGATATGAGAATCAGCAACGAAATGTCAGAATTTTGTATTTAATTTTTTTTTTACCGATTGTCTAGAATTACATATGTGTGTCTCTAGCAAGGACTTGAACATCTATGACTTAAACATTCTATAAGTAGGCCTAGATGAACTCTACTATTGGAACCAAAAGTTTAAAAAAAAATCGGGAATTTTATCAGAAATGTGACATCACTGGCGCTGATGTGATTCAGTTGTTCACATTTAACTGTTTATTACTTGAATTGTTCACATCAAAAATTTACTTCAAAATTGGACAAGTATTGAATCCCCTATAAAATGTTGAGGAAGACTGAAGCGTATTTAACTTATCCTTTTTTTTTAACACACAGACACAAATTGAACGGAAACGGGTGGTAAGGTGAAGTAGGGCGCTCGACTGTCGACCGGAGGGTCCCGGGATCGAATCTCAGTGAGAACCTGTGGGATTTCTTTCAGGTCCTGGTGGAAAGTCCCCCAAGTCCACCCAGCTTTAAATGGGTGCCTGACTTTAAATTGGGGAGTAAATTCGGTTGGACGTTGTGTTGGCCGTACAATCTCTAGATATCAAGTGGCTACAGAAAGAGATGAGTTATACACTTCATCTTACATCTTACATGCTCGTGTGGATGTTCTTATTTTCCCCCATCTGCAGCGAACGCACTTTTTTCACCATTCCTTCCCTGTGTATCTACACTTTTGGGTTTACACACAAATAAATAGCCCCCCCCCCCTTTTATTTATTTTTTCCCTAGCAAAATTCACCTACAGAATAAAAGATTCTTTACCCCCCCCCCCCAGCCCGCAAGCTGTCTATCATTTTACTCAAGTTCAGTACTACACAGTCAGTATGCTAAACAAATTGGATTTTTCCCTGATGAGTTTAAATTAACTCCCCTCTCTACAGGCCCGTATTGTACGGGGGTCAGGGGCGGCCCCCCTGCGTTTTGTCTGCCCCCCTCAGGGGGCCCCACTGCTTATTTGTCCTACTTAGTAAAATGTATTACCTCTCCCCCCCCTGCGCTATTGCCTGGTCCCTGCTGTAGAATTTTTACGCTACGGGGCTGCCTCTCTATGGTTTGGTGAATTTTTTACCTTATCAAGTAGACTGTAAAAAAAGACAATTTCTTGCATTCAATCCTCCTATCTACCTTACTCATTATCTGTGTTCGGCATGCTCAACTCGAATTTAAAAAAAAAATATTTTGAATTAAGGGGAAAATATGGCACACCGCATTTTTATGTGTACAATCGGGAAAGTAAGGAATTTATTACAATGTTGTTGTTTTTTAGCAAATACCATAGATGTGTGGGCGATATGCTAACCACACAACCCCTTTAAATGCCGAGGTTACTGAAACTATTGAATTCTACATTTCATCTGCCCAGATGAGCCCCTGTGGTTGAAACTTTACTTTTTATCTTTATTATAAATGTGTTCTAATTTATACACACACATAGATAGACTAGTTAACTTATAAGTAAATAGCTAGGCAAATAGAAAGATAGATTGATAAATTGATCAAAAGATTGATAGATAGAAAGAAAGACATGAA
This sequence comes from Bulinus truncatus, assembly GCA_021962125.1. Classification (NCBI taxonomy): domain Eukaryota; kingdom Metazoa; phylum Mollusca; class Gastropoda; family Planorbidae; genus Bulinus; species Bulinus truncatus. The sequence continues at coordinate 10,743,037 of JAGDYQ010000013.1, forward strand.
GATAGATAGGCAGATAGAAAGACAGGCAGACTGATAGATATTTACATAGGTAGGAAAGCAAACAGATAGACAGAAGTAAAGATAGACAGAAGGACAGATAGACAGGAGTATAGATAGACAGAAGGACAGATAGAAGTATAGATAGACAGATATATAGATAGACATAAGTATATGTAGACAGAAGTATAGATAGACATTATAAAGATAGAAGTGATAGCTGTGTCTCTTTATTTCTGACAGTTTTGTGTATATTTGTTTCTGACAGTTGTGTCTCTTTGTGAATTCCTTTAGCTGCACAGTATGTCAGAAAAAATATAATAAAATAAAGTAATGTCAATGTGGGAATTAACTCTATTTAACAAGATTCTGTTAATCGGGTTCCTAAAAAACTGAGAAATAATTTATATTTAGAAGAAAGTATTAAGTCATTATTTGCCACTGAAAATAATAATGTAATGAGCCGACTACATATTTCCTTATTCTGTACCTAAACATCTCCGTATTCTGTCAGTGAACATCTCCGAATTCTGTCAATGTAACATCTTCGTATTCTGTCAATGAACATCACCGTATTCTGTCATTAAACATCTTCGTATTCTGTCAATGAACATCTCCATATTCTGTCAATGAACATCTCCATATTCTGTCAATGAACATCTCCGTATTCTGTCATTAAACATCTTCGTAGTACAAATTAAACAACGTGTCATCTAAATTCTAACCTTTTAGGGAAGAAAGTTCACTTTCATTTTAAATTAGCTCGAATAAAAAGATTCTATAATACTATGGAATATATTACAGTTTAATTTTTCATTATTTATGGTTAACTAACTCAAGGTGAGTGTGTCAGATTAATTTCCATTTTCTCCCCAGAATTTCATTTTTTTATAAGCGAAATCTTCCTTATCATTCTATACAGCACAAACACACACAAACACACAAACACACACACACACACACACACATGAACGCACATTCACAAACACCCCTATCCCCTTTCCCCAACGTTTACCCCCAACCCTCACTCCCCCCACCCCCTCCTTACATATGCTACCTTAGTTTTATAGGTCGAGAAATTCCCTAGTTCACACACTGTGTTTTACATAAAATCGTTTTCATTCATGCTTCCCCTTGCTTGTCAACTTCACCCGCAGTTCACTTTCTACTGCCTAATAATAAAAGGATTTCTAGGAAACTTGTCCCGTGGTAAGGTCATGAACAAATAAACAGGTGAAGAAGAAAAAATAAAAATTCCAAAAAAAGTGAAACCGGGAGTGGTTTCCCCAATGATTCCCAGTTTTATTTTTTTAAAAGTTGAAACTTTCATACCTTTATTTTTGTGGTCATATTGGCATTAGGGGAATGGCTTGGACCAGCCTGGAGGAGGGGGGGGGGGTTGAGGGAATAAGATTCTTACGTCAACTTATTGTAAAAACTCTGGTACTTGCATATGACGGTCGCACTGGGCCCTGCATGTTACCACTCACTGAGTGACAAGGACCACTTGCGGGATCCGTGTGCTTGTTATCTATGAGTGTGATCACCTACTGATTTTTGGACAGTATTTGTATTTTTCCCAGTCACGTGGTTCCACAGGACGCACACAAAATCATAAAATCATAAAATATCATAAAATAAAGAAATACAGAAATCAAATTTCAAATTTTTATTTCAATATTTAACAAAAAAGATTATAGGCTCAATAGTATGAAAAAAAAACAAATTGTTTTTTAGTATCGGAAAAAAAAAAGACAAAACTAAAATCACATACAAATGTCAACATCAAATAACAATAAATCATTCTATTGGCTAACATAGCCTACCATTGACAATTGCTGGGACAAGTGCGTATTAAAAATTGACATTTTTTACCTTTATAAAAGGTGAGGAATTCGTTGTAAGTTGAGACTTACTTACACGTTTACAATATACATGCATTTATATAAAACAATGATCTATAGTTCAGTTATTGAGTAGTATAAATATTAAAGTGTTTTAAAAAAAAATAAACTATATGATACAAATAACTGAATGAATAACAAAAGAACGCTCATATAAAACAATAAATTCGGATTTTAGAGGATTAAATGTTCACTACTAGAGAAAGATGGAACAGCCAAATTTCAATCAATGTGTACTTTAACATCAATGCAATATTTAGACTCATGTGAAGACTGAATGCTTACTGAATGTTTACTGAGTTTTCATTGAATGTTGACTGAATGTTGACTGAGTGTTGACGGTCACAATAATAGCTGGTTTTAAAAGTATATACGCACCGTCATGTACAGTATAAGGTGATAGGTCATTAAAAAAAAAGATATGTTTATTATAATTGACTAAATTGTCAACTTATTTTTTTTTACCAATTTTTTAGTTATCTAAGTATTCAACATTTTTTAGTTATCTAAGTATTCAACATTTTTTAAATTAAAATTAAAAAAAAAAAACATTTGACTATTTACGGAGTACAGCCCAAGAAGTGTTAAATATGAGAGAATGGATTTTTAATGGAGTACAGACCAAAGAGTTTTAAAGATGAGTGAATGTATCTACTTAACAGTCATTGGTGTATCTCAAATCATACCAAGATCTGACATTTCTTCCTTCAAGTCTTCAAGAAATTTGTTCATAACATTCTCCATCTTCTGAGCTATTATTACTTCAATCTTTTCATTTAATCTAATATTTATGTTTGGTAACTTGAATGAAACATTCAGCGTACTCTCGGCATCAGCGAGTGATTCAATGACATTTTTCTCAATTCTGTCGTCAGCAATCAGTTCTGTCTGATTCAGATCGCGTTTTAAGATTCGGATCTTTTTGGTCACCTTGTCATCTACAATGTCCAAATGTGTTGTTATATTTTCAACATACGGAATCAAGTCATGAGTCAGAGATTCACTTTTATTTCTTAGCAATTTTTTATTTTGAGACAGGAGCATCTTGACATTAAAGTTGACATATCGTAGTCGTGTCAAAAAATTCTGGACATTGAATAGTAGAAAAATTAAAACAAATTAAACTTAAATAATGAAAAAAGAAATTGTCAGCTCTTCCAAATTTACTTTCATCGCCTGCAATACTTAAAAAAAAAATTGCCACGCTATTAGTTCAAGGCAATAATTCCATTAAAACCTCACTTGATCAAGCAAAATATGGTTTACACTTACGTCTGTTGTGTTGGTATCAGTCTGAATTTTAGGAAATTGATAATTTCGTCTTCTAATTTGATTCCTCTCATACTTCGAAAGAGCAGCTTTCTGTTTAATAAATAAAATGTTTCGTTAAATGACATTAATTTAATAATAAAATTTGAGTAACACTGGGTAACATTGATGTCAAGATTGAAAATATACAAAAAATACATAGGCATTAATGGAAGAATAATTTAATTACTGTCTGGTAACAGTTTATTTCAAATATTTAGTATTCATTAAATGAAAAGATTACGTTTATTGTTATCAAGATAGAGTTGAATTATCCTGAAATACTTACAGCTATGTAGATTCTAGAGGTTTGATAGAATTACTTACAGCTATGTAGATTCTAGAAGTTTGATAGAATTACTTACAGCTATGTAGATTCTAGAGGTTTGATAGAATTACTTACAGCTATGTAGTTCTGGCATGATTCTTTCAAAACGTTCGCTTCAGTGAAGGTTTCCAGTAGCAGTCTTTTGAATGGGGTAATTACCTCTGGATGTGTGTCACGTACTGGCGTTGAATGGGTTAATGCGACAAGCAAGAGCGTCAGACTGACATGGAGCGAATGCAGGAAATTAGCTGAAATTAGAGAACAAACCTATAAGTAGACTTTATCTGTTTAAAGACGTAAGTGAAATACAACGTTCTACTAGTTCTATGTATATTTCATGCACTGTGTCTAACTCTAACCTTGACACTTGAACATTTTGTAGCTAAAATAGAAAATATTTCTGATGTAGCTTCTTGTACTTTATTATTGTCTCGATATTTTTGTCTGTTCAACTGGTCAACAGTGATGGAAACTTGGATCATTTTATAGAAGAATTACATTTACTACTTTTAGAAACAAGGAACAATCTGCCCACGTAGATCAATTTATTAATTCTAAAATACTCGTCAATAATTGACTGTGATCTTTATCGCAATCGGAGAGTAAAAGATAATTTATAAATAGATTCAAACTGTAATATAGAAAAATGTTTCAACTACTTATATTAATTCACTTCCTTTACAAGTGATAAAATCAATAACAATACATGCAGCCTCCATAGTTATCGTTCTTTTATTTTATAAAGTTGAGATATTACAAAAGTGGCTGGCAGTTGGAAGTTGCATTTTTTCCGCCTTGATGGTTTGCGATATGAGGTTTATGACGTCTGATAGCTGACCAATCAGGAATCAAATACAATTCTGCATCACTCTAATCTTTGAAGTCCGGGATCCGCAAATCTCCTACACAAAAACGTTGTTACGTCAAATGTCTGCGATTAAAAATGTATATTGAAGTAGGTCAAGTCATAATCTCCTATGTTATATCTATATCAAATCTGCTTAAAGATTATCATTAAAAAAAAAACGTACGCTTCAGTAAGCTAAATTTTTACTATACTAATATATATATATATATATATATTTTCCCTTTTTATATGCTGGCATAAAAATCAATGAATGTGACACCCTGAAATAATTGTCAAATAAAATGTTACAAGTAACAGCTGCTGTAGTATTCTGGTAGATAGTATCGTTCCGGGACTATAGTACACGGTAAAGCTCTCGATTATCTACTCTGAGGGTCCTTGGTTCGATCTCCATTGAGGACCAACAGATTTTTCAGGTCATGGTTAAAGTCCCCGCTATATCTCCCGTGGAGCTTTCATGACCATTTCACTACAAGGAGGTCATCTCGTCCTTACGGTTACTTGACACACACACACACAAACACACACACACACACAGAGTACACAATAAGGTACTATGCTGGTCTCGGACTGTGTCCCTCGTGTAGACCGTTTATAGATGGGGTTCAAAACGGTGCCCAAGTCATTGCCTTTTGGGATGGTGGCCTTAATAGGCCCGTAGGTCCGTAAATGGGCTAGCCCAGTGGTCGGCAAAGTGCGGCTCCGAAGCCGCATGTGGCTCTTTGGCTCCTTAAGTGCGGCTCTGGCATTTAGTTATATTTAGCGTACAAACTTACCCAGTGTTCTACTTTATTTAGTGTAATAAAAGTTTACTAAACAAGCAGATTTGGCTCCAAATTTTTTTTAAATTGTTGTAATGTTCATATTTGGCTCTTTGGCTGATAAGTTTGCCGACCACTGGGCTAGCCTAACAAATGTTTTTGTACAAAAGCTGGACTCTTAGTTTGTTTCTAGCTTTAAAAAGAACTATTTAAGGCAAGGAGTGCCAAATAAGATAGTGTCAAAGTATCAAATAAGATTGTGTCAAAGTACCAAATATGATTGTGCCAAGGTGCCAAATAAGATTGTGTCAAAGTATCAAATAAGATTGTTTCAAAGTGCCAAATAAAATTGTGCCAAGTTGCCAAATACGATTGTGCCAAGAGGCCAAATAAAACTGTGTCAAAGTATTGTGGTATTTATAGTATAATTTTTTTTTCATGATTTTTTAAATCTTTAACCTTGCCAATAAAACTTTCTGGAGTGCCAAGTTTGGCACTCAGGCCGAGTAATTGCAATCCTTGATTCAAGGTATCTACAACAAGTTACTATAAACACTGAAAATATTCCAGTATAATATCAGTACAACAAATGGTTCTCAAAATTTGATTTTCCAGAGACCAACAGTCTCTAAATGTAAAGACAATTGAAAATAGAATAATCAAAGATAAACTAGATGATTGGTGACATTAACATAGAAATAAGCAAGACCCGTGATGATGCAGATGAAGGAAGACAATGGGGATGCAGATGAAGGAAGACACTGGGGATGCAGATGAAGGAAGACAATGGGGATGCAGATGAAGGGATACACGGGGGATGCAGATAAAGGGAGACACTGGGGATGCAAATAAAGGGAGACACTGGGGATGCAGATGAAGGGATACACGGGGGATGCAGATAAAGGGAGACACTGGGGATGCAGATAAAGGGAGACACTGGGGATGCAGATAAAGGGAGACAGGGGGATGCAGATGAAGGGAGACACGGGGGATGCAGATGAAGGGAGACACGGGGGATGCAGATAAAGGGAGACACGGGGGATGCAGGTGAACTTTGTTTACTTAATTGACTTTTCTTTTTTTCCTAAGCTTTTAATTAACTTCACTTTCTGTGTGTTTGACTATGAATTTCAACTTCTGACTTGTTCTAGTTTGATAAGAATGCTCAATTTTCACACACGTGAAGACTCTACAAGACAATGAACTATTTTAATATTTTCAAACCCATAAATTAGATCTTGTAGAAATACAAAGATGACTACTTGATATCAATGTTTAAAATTTTTCAATTAATTGAGATAAGATTCATTAAAAATGTATGGTTTTCTTAAAAGTACGTATTTTCAATTTACCCTTAAACAGACCCGTAGCGAGCGGGGGGGGGACAGGGGGCCGGGCCCCCCTGCGTTTTGTCTGCCCCCCCTGCTTATTTGTTCTACCTAGTAAAATGTATTACCTGGCCCCCCCTGCTATTGCCTGGCCCGTTATCACCCTGCTGTAGAATGCCTGGCACCCTCCTGTAGAATTTTCACGCTACGGGGCTGCCCTCAAACCTGTCTTAAGGCATTCAGTTTTTAAGATAATTTGTCTGAATTAGAAATTTTATCTTTAGTGCAGTAGAAAGCGTAATTTTTAGTATTCTTATTGTGCCAGTAGTTTAAATTCTTTCATTACAATACACACTTAAAATACACAATAATCCAATAGGCCCCCCCGGCTGTCCATTAATTACGTCAACAAAATAGGGGGGAGGGGGGTCAGAAAATTTTTGACAATCGTTGACAAGGGGGAGGGGGGGGGGTCAAGAAATGTTGACGTCAACAATGTCACTTTTTTTAAAATTTAATATAATTACTTAATAAATAGGACAACAATAAGCAGCATTTGTAGTCCTGTGTTACACACTCGCCTAACATTCAGTATTTTAATTAAACTAACTATATCCCTACATATTTGCTGCATAAACATTTTGGAAGCCACCTTTTTTAGGGGGGGGGGGGGGGTAATCAAATGTTGACGTAATTTTATAGGGGGGTCTCTGGAAGTGTGACAAGTTGTTGACAAGGGGGTGGGGGAGGTAAAAATCGCCAAAACTTTGTTGACGTAAATAATGGACAGCCCCTAGTTAAAAAGTAATCCTTCACATAGTGTTCATCACAAAGTACATAGAATACAACTGTGACTAAATCTTTGAGGAATAAAACGAAAAAAACAGGGAGAAAATGTGAGTGAAGGTGCTGCTCAATACAGACAGGACAAAATAGCCAGAAAATTTTTTTTTTCTGATTCATGCGCGTGCTTGAAATAATCTATACTTATGGAAACCACATAACGAAAAACTCTCCTTGCAGTGTTATCAAAACACAAATGTTTGTTGTTAAAACTTCACATTCCTCAAACAGATCTAAAAAAATTTAAATAATTATAATAAGGAAAATATTAGTAGTAATATTAATTTCTCTCAAAACATTTTAAAGGTTTTCAGCGAGGCATGACGCCTAGAAATAAAAGTTTTATTAATGGATATTCGTCACATTCAATACAGAATTTTATGTAACAGAAGTGAAATATAATCAAGTTAGACTCGCTCAGTTTGAAAATGTTAAAAAAATATAAGAAATAATAAAAAACGAGGCACTTTTTTGCATTTTGTCAAATTTTATTTAAAAAAAAATGTCAATCTGTTAAGAAATGTAATATTTATTCATTATATCCTTGTTGCGAACATTGTGTTTTCCTTCTAATGTTGTCTAGTAAAAGTACTTTCAAGTATGACCTGAATCTGTATCAGCAATACAGAAATGAATCATTTCATAAAGTAACTTGCCATCAACAATAATCTGTTGATAGATAATCTGATATTATTTTGTAAGATTTTTTTGTGTTTTGAAATTTTCAATTCCTTTCTGAGCAAATTTTGTCTTGTTTTTGAATTTAGACGTTTTCTCGCCTTATTTAGTACACTCCTCCCATCAGTACGTACATGTATGTGTTTGTGTGCACATGTATGTGTTTGTGTGCAGGGCACTATGCACAGTAGGCACTGTGCCTGGGGCCTACCGATTTTTCAAGGGCCTACGAAAGCCAGAACATAAAGTGAAAACAAGTTCCGATAGCCAATAAAATTTAATAATATTTGAATTAAAGTAACTATAGGTGTATATAGTGAGATGAGCACGTCAAGCTGCAGTGCTGTAGATCTGTAAATTACAGCATGTTAACTTTTCGGCTCATTGTCTTATCAAAGTCACATATGACGTCCTCAAAGTTTATTCAGATTTCAAATTGCTAAGAAGTGCTGATGCATTCTTGAAAAATATTAAAAATGAAAGTGCCTAGGGCTTACGATGACCTTAAAACGGCCCCGTTTGTGTGTACATGTATATGTTTGTGTGTACATGTAAGTGTTTGTGTGTACATGAATGTGTTTGTGCGTACATGTATGTGTGTCTGTGTACATGTATTATGTGTTTGTGTGCACATTATCTGTTGGTGTGTACATGTATGTGATTATGCGTATATGTATGTGTTTGTGTGTACATGTATATGTTTGTGTGTACATGCATGTGATTATGCGTCCATGTATGTGTTTGTATGTCCGTGTATGTGTTAGTATGTCCATGTATGTGTTTGTGTGTACATTATGTATGTGTTTGTATGTCCATGTATGTGTTTTTGTGTACATTATGTATGTGTTTGTGTGTCCTTGTTTGTGTTTGTGTGTACATGTATATATGTGGGTGTCTTCTGTTTAAGTCAGGTACATCTCTTCAATATATCTTGTCACGAACGACATTTTTCCAATCTTTGCAAATATTTCAAAATGAATCATTTATGAACTGATACATTACAAAAGAACCAAGTCTGCCCATCGACCTTGGGCCCACAACATTCAAGGGGGGCCCATCAAGCCTGACAAGCCTACTATTAATTTGATAAATTACATTTTACTTAACATTTTACTTTCTACTTTACAAATTATTATTTGTTTCAAATTATGGCAATGTAAAGGCTATATCTGATAACAACGAAGTAATCAAACCAAAAGTATTTTGATAGGGAAGCAATAATGGTGTGATGGAGTAATGGTGTGATGGGGTAATGGTGTGATGGGGAGAAGGAGTGGGGTAATGGTGTAATGGGGGAGAAGGAAGAAGGGGAAGGAGGAGTGGGGGAATGGTGGAGTGGTGTGAGGGGGGAGGGGTGATGGAGTGAAGGGGTGAGAGTGTGATGGAGTAATGGTGAAAGAGGGTGAGAGAGAAAGATGGTGATGGAGTAATGGTGGGGGGGGGAAGGGGGGGAGGGAGGAAGGGGGGGGGGGGTGATGGGGTGTGATGGAGTAATGGTGTGATGGAGTAATGGTGTGATGGGGTGACCCTGGACAGGGGTCGGCAACCTTTTGAGACAGAAGAGCCAAAAGTTATAATTTACAATTCTCTCAGTTTTTAAAGAGCCACTAAAATTTTTGTTTCAATATTATGGTATCTGATTACAACTAGGTACATGGGTATAAATTTGATCTTTTAATTAAAATAAGTGGCTTTAAATATGAAATAATATTTATTCATATCAAAAATTTAAACTTTGAATAAATGTATTAATAGATCGCAACAATAGTTACATCATTGGGAGAATGGCCTTGCCTGCTTTTTGAAAGTTTGGTTAGATCTGGCTCATAACTTGTTATTTTCAGTTTCAAGCAAGCATATAGATTTTTATCTTAATAGTTGGTTTCTTACTTGACATTGTATTATATTCATACAAGATAACGATTGCTTGCACAAATATGTTGACCCAAAGATCTTCAGCACTCCAAATACCAACTTCTTCACCTCACTTTAGCACTGTGGAAGACTTTCATGCGTCAAATATGAGTGCCTCTACTCGCGGTATTTCTGTTAGATCTGTCCAATTGTGCAGCGCAATGTGCATGATTTTCTGGACCTCCAACTCTTCTAACTTGCTCTTGAGTTCTGTGAACTTGCCACTCCACAAGTGTTTGGGTTTTCAAATCCAGCAATTGCATTTGGAGCAAACCGGCATCAATTCCAAATGGCTCAATGTTGATCTCATTTGTATTGAGAGGATTTAATATGAACGCCAGAGCACTTGCATTTGTTTTGAATTGCTCTAATCTCTCAGCGAATCTATTCTTCATTTTGTTTATAGCCATTCTGAAGTATTTCGTGTTGCATTGTTGTCATCGTCATATTGCTTCAGATTATCGAAGTGATTTACCGATCTCCAGGTCTTCGACAAAAAGAAATAATTTATTTTCGAAACAAACCATTCCTTCAGGCAAGGCATGATATGGATGTAGGAAGGAGAGAGGATAGATAACATGATATGGCGTTGCTACCAGCTGCTCCGCTACATTTCGACAGTGCTTTAATTTGACTTCCGGCAATGTATTTATTATAGGGGCGCTTTATATTCTCTCCTTCCTACATTCATGGTTTGTATCCTGTTTGCAAAATTTCTTTGAGTTTTGACAATAAGATAATATTATTTGCGCATGGAAATGGATGGCGCAATTTGACATGGCAAGAGCCACAACTTGACATCGAAAGAGCCGCACGATAAATTAATGAGAGAATAAATAAAAAATTCGTTGTTTGTTTTCTGACTATGCCCTAAGAGTGATTTTACATTTTGAGGCTATGGTTAGCTTTTAGCACCTCATAGAGGCTATGGTTAGCTTTTAGCATCTCATAGAGGCTATGGTTAGCTTTAAGCACCTCATGGAGGCTATGGTTAGCTTTTAGCACCTCATAGAGGCTATGGTTAGCTTTTAGCCACTCATAGAAGCTATGGTTAGCTTTTAGCCACTCATAGAAGCTATGGTTAGCTTTCAGCACCTCATAGAAGCTATGGTTAGCTTTTAGCACCTCATAGAAGCTATGGTTAGCTTTTAGCACCTCATAGAGGCTAACATACCAGTGGCGTAGTGAGCTTAACTCGCGCCCGGGGCACAGTACCTTTTGAACGCCCCTCCCCCATTCGAAAACCATATAATATTATATGTAAAATATACCATTTGGCGCCCCTTTGTGAGTAACGCCCGGGAAATGATGCCCATCTTGTCCCCTCACTACGCCACTGTAACATACTCATAGACTTATGATTGTGTTTTGTTTTATTTTGTTACAATCAGCGACATTATGATTTCCAATAGAAGGTATTTAACTAGATATTTCAAAGACAAACATAAATCCAATAAAATTAATTTTTAAAAAAAGGACTGTAAACACACTTTTAAAACATGGCTCAAATTAAAAACGAATGAAACATAACACAAGTGATACTATCCCATGTGGCATTATTTATTTCAGTGATAACGTTTGTTCTATGGTTCAAGTCGATATCTGTAACAAAGTTATTTAATCCAGAAATTCAACCCTTTATATTGAAGCATCCAAAAGAAAAACAATTTAACAAGTAACTAGAACTACTGAGCATCATCTGTTGAGTGACGCCAAGTTTGTTGACTCCATCTCTAGCAACTTCTGGAATACAACGTGATGCAGAACGTAAAAGGTTCAGGATTTTTTTTTTTTAAAGTGACATCACAACAGGAAAGGTTGATGCATACATACACACTCATATAAAGATAACGGTTTTATTGTTGATGAAAAAATGTATTTATTCAAATAAATAATAGAAACGTTAAATGCAAACAATAACAATAAAATTAACAAATATCCTCTTTACATAAACACGGATATTTGTAGGAATACAAACAAAAAGATTATAAAATTATAAAAACCCAGAATATATTTATGCCGAAAATGATATTTACAAATGTATATCAATATATATAAATGTAGATGGGCTAATATAGCCTACTGTTGAGTTCGCTTACATTGCGTATTTTTATAATTGACAGGTCATCTTTCTAAATGATGAGAACACTGTTGTAGTGCATATTAAAGAAGACATATTAATATTAACATGAACAATAACATTTAGCTCAGTAACAAAGTACAACTAACATGGTAATAATGTTCTGAAAATCAAACAAACTGCATGAACAATAAATTAAAGCGAAGCAACTATCAAACAATGAATATATTGTTTTGTTGATGACATTACCTACTATACACGAACCAGTAATAAAGAAAAAAAAAGAAAAATGTTCATTTCAAAGTATTGTTCAGTACTCACAAGATTATCGAATGTTATTGTCATGGTAATTAATGTTTTTAAACGAAAACAAACAAAATATGTATTATATACATACTAGCTGTACCCTGCAAAACCTTTGCATAGAGTTATATCCCCTTAGGTTTGATCGGCAGGCGGAATCTTCTCTGCACTCGGGCAGATCCGATGTTTTTCATGGTTGTATTTTAAACTGGAATACTGTTGTATTAATTCTTTACTTTCGATTAAACGCACACTGGAAATTAGTATTATTATATACATATATAGGATACTATTTAAAATAAAACAAATGAGCAATTATATTGTTTAACAACCAACTAAACAAATAAATAACCACAATTATGTACAGTGGGCTTAATATGGCAGACATATACTAAGGACTAATTGACTGATGATCTGCTTTATAATACTGGACTCATTTTCAACCCATATCTATTACATAAAAAACGTAACTGAAAACTTAGTCTTGCAAAATTCATTATTGAAACTGAGCTAATATTGTTTTTTAAAGTGTACAAATTTAACAGTTTAAAGAGGATTACACTAATTCTAATTATAATATACCACGATCTGTCATTTATTCCTTCAAGTCTTCAAGAAATTTGCTCATAACATTTTCCATCTTCTCAGCTATTACTACTTCAATCTTTTCGTTCAGTCTGGTGTTTTGTGAAGGAAACTTGCTATTAGATTTCATCTTACTCTCTGCATCAGTGAGTGATTCAATGACATTTTTCTCCAGTCTGTCGTCAACAATCAGTTCTGTCTGATTCAGATCGCGTTTTAAGATTCGGATCATTTTGGTCACCTTGTAATCTACAATGTCCAAATGTGTTGTTATATTTTCAACATACGGAATCAAGTCATGAGTCAGAGATTCACTTTTATTTCTTAGCAGTTTTTTATTTTGAGACAGGAGAAACTTGACATCGAAGTCGACATATCGTAGTCGTGTCATAAAGTTCTGGAAATTGAATAAGAAAAAAATTAATAACTAGACATTTGATTGGATTTATTATTTATGTTTTATTTTCATTTTAATAAATTGAAATTAAAAGAAATCTCTTTAAAAAATATGTATCCCATGCTATTAGTTCATTGGACTTGAATTGAAAGAGTATGTAACATATTGCTGTAATAATCAAAAACATTTTCAATACTTACATCAGATGTCAATGGTTCTCTGTGAATTTTTGGCAACAGAAATTTTTTTGATTTAATTTGCTTTTTCTCAGATTTTGTCAGATTAGCTCCCTGTTAAATAATTAAAAGGTTATAAATTGTTAAATAAACTAAACATTATCTTAAAATGTGGGGAAAAGTCACAAAAAGTTATATGAAAGTGCATTTGAGTTGTGTATATTCTACAGCAGTGGTGACGAATCTTTTTAGGGCCGCGTCCCCACAATTCAACCAAAAAAAAAAAACACTTATGTGTATATCAAAGTACCAACAATCCCATTAAAATTAAAGGAAGTGATATTTTAGTCGCTGCGTGCCGACTGTGGAACGCGTGCCATTGGTTCACTACTACTGTTCTAGTGTTTTGATTAAAATACTTACAGCTATGTACTTCTGACATGATTCTTTCAAAACGTTCGCTTCAGTGAAGGTTTCCAGTAGCAGTATTTTGAATGGTGTAATTACATCTGGATGTGTGTCACGTACTGGCGTTGAATGGGTCAATGCGACAAGCAGGAGCGTCAGACTGACATGGAGCGAATGCAGGAAATTAGCTGAAATTAGAGAACAAACCTGTAAGTAGACTTTATCTGTTTAAAGACGTAAGTGAAATACAACGTTCTACTAGTTCCATGATTATTTCATGTATTGTGTCTAATTCTAACCTTGACACTTGAACATTTTGTTGCTAAAATAGAAAATATTGCTGATATAGCTTCTTGTACTTTATTACTGTCTCGATATTTTTGTCTGTTCAACTGGTCAACAGTGATGGAAACTTGGATCATTTTATAGAAGAATTACATTTACTACTTTTAGAAACAAGGAACAATCTGCCCACGTAGATCAATTTATTAATTCTAAAATACTCGTCAATAATTGACTGTGATCTAGTTAGGTTAATGAAGAAACCGGGATTCATTTATAAATAGATTTCAAGTGCAACAAAATAAAACAACGCACCATTCACTTGTTCATCATTTCAATCATACCTGATAAAAATCAGTTTCAAGAGTTCAAATTTCCTTCCACGCGTCTTGAGAGTTGGCGTTCGTTTTTTTTTAAATTTCAATTATTATTTATTTATTATTTGTATGTTAGGACAAAACCTAAAATGGCAAACAGTAGGAAGTGGTTTGTTGACTTCGCCTTGATTGTTTGCGATACCGTGAGCCATGACGTCTTAGCACTGACCAATGATGAGACGAATACGAGTCTGCATCACTACAATCTCACACGCTTGGCCTCTTCGCAACCCCCTCCCCCCCCACATACATACATACACCCCCCACGAGTCCTGAACTTTGACGTCAAGTTTCCATCTCCAGCACGGAATTTCCATCTTAAAAAATTAAATCAGTTGAAAATACACAGCTACTCATTTTAGTAAGTCGAATTTCACCATCGAACATTAGAAATCTATGCTAAATAAGTATGTAATTAGGTTTAATTGGTACTCGATAACATGAATGTACATGAATGTGATATTCTCATGTGTTTATATTCATTAAAACAGCAACAACCTTAACTCTTCATCTATTTGGGGGCAGGAAAATAACACGAAAAGTGTGTGCCAGATTTGGCAGCCAGAATATTCCCTGTCGAAACAAAGAAAATATTAAAAAGATGAATTATATTTCTAATACTGAGTATAAAACCAGTGCTTTTTTTTTGGCATTCGCACTGGAACGGCGTACAGGCACCTTCTTTCCGTAGACTTTTGTTTGCTGCACTACATGTATTTTCAATGTTATTTCTGTATGACCCGACGGCGTTCCTGTAACCTTTTTTTATTTTTACAAAAATAGCACAGTATAAAACATAAGAAACTGACACAACTGCATAGACTTTATCGGTCGCCAACTACTTTACTTGACCATCATTAGGACGTCTCTGCCAAATTAGTTAATTTCTAAACATATATTAACTTGAAATAATTTGGATGAACATGAATATTAAATATTTTCTCTCTAATTGACGTAAATTTTTCTTGTAATAAAGAGAAACCTTTTAGCCATTACTTGATATCTCTAACTGTATTGAATTCAGTTTTAAATATGAATTTTATTAAAAGAAAGTACAATTAACTTAACATATCAACATATAGAATAATTAAATGTATGTCCAAATATTTCACTCATGAAAAACCTACTTCAATACAGAACTTGTAAACTTTTAAACTTATTTGGCTCGTAATGGCTTTCTAATGCTCTTATATACAATTGATAACTTTTTTTAATGACCCAAAATATAGGTGTTCTACTACTTTTTTTGGGGACGGATGGTCGTGCGATAAAGCGCTCCGGTGAGGACCAGTGGATTTTTCAGGTCATGGTTATTTAAGTCCCCGCTATATCTCCAGTGGTGTGTCCTTGGTCACTGCGCTATCGGCTATGGTGGGGATGAAAGAAGGGCACCATAAAAACAGTCCCATTAGTGGTTTATAGGATCTAAGAGATTTTATCTCATCCTTTAATGGATAATAAAACTTCCTTTTAAATTGCTTATAAGGCATGCGCCCTATTTAGTTTTATGTCCAGATTTTTTATTCTGGTGATCCAAAATGGAGAATAGTACACTTGTTTTTACTGTTTATAAATGTAAAAGAAATTCAACGGCAGCGGCGCGGCACTATGGAACTGCAGCGACACTATTTCCTCTTTATATCATTAAATAACATTCAATATAGTGCGTCTTTTTTTTTAAAATCTTCTACTTTTACAAACTGTGCGTTTCACAGTTCCTAAGACGTAGTGTTTGACATTTGTGCGTATACTCACTTAGGAAGCTGCACGTGAGATGGCATTGTCGCCGAGGCAGTGGTCCCTATGTCGATTAATTATGACCCCTATGTGGATTTATTATGGCCCCTATGTGGATTAATTTTCTTTTTAAAACAATGTGCATTCATGGTCACCTGGATGTCGCCCTCAAAGTACAACTATTGATAAAATTTTTTTAATTAAACAAACAAAGATAAAACTTGAAAAGTTGTTATAAAAATACATTTTAACAAAATGAGTTTGCTTTAAAAAAAAGTGTTTTTATTTATAAATAGATACCGTCTACTAAAATATATACAAACTTAGTTTAAAGAATGAATCGCACTGGAGATGTTTTGGTAAGTGTTGCATGACAAAACTAGATAATAAAAATATTAAAAAAAAAATTTACAGTTTGTTGTGGTTAATATAGCCGTACATATACAATAACTGGGTCAAATGGCTAATATAGCCGTACATAACAGACTTTGCGATGCGAACACTGGCCTTGAATCGTCAGCATGTCACAATAAATTGTATAGATTGTATAAAGGGTTAAACATAAAAAAATGTTATAAAACCAAAAAAAAACAACAACATAGAAATAAAAAAAAATATAAAAGTTTGAATTAGTTACAATTTCAGAATATTTGTTTAAACTTAAGAGTGTTGAGATTCAAAAATCTTATTAATGGTTTTCCACAATATTCACAAAAAGTCAAATACATCTTAATATATTTAAAAATATTTTGATGTTTACATGGGATCATAATGACATGACGACGAGACATTAATTAACATGAATTGTTTAAATTATAATAAATAAAAACATTAAATATGAATTTTTAAAAAAAAATGGAGTAGTATAGTATATAACATTATCGTTCAAAGACATAAATTAAAAAATGGAAACAGTTTTTCCTCAAATTTCGTGGTCCATTGTATATTACTTGCCATTATTTATTCTATTTTTTTATCACAAATTTGGACCCAAAAAAAAAAGAAGAAGAATAAAAACATTCTTTGTAAAGAAGAAACCGGTATTAGTAAGAGAGACAATCAATTAAAACTTCAATATGTTAAATAAATACATGTGTTCATCTGAAGTAAATACTGGCTTATATCTGCATCAACAACAAAATATTTCTTAAAGATGGATAAATACCAAGTAGAACCTACAAAACAGTTCACTGATCAAAGTAATTTTTAACACTTTAATGACATTATTAACAATTTCATGACATTATAAACAATCCAATGACATTTTAAACAATTTAATGACATTATTAACAATTTAATGACGCTATTAACAATTTAATGACATTATTAAACTTTTACCATGTGATGTGTGATTCTATTAGACATTTAATCTGTTGCCTACCAATACAGTACATTTTAAAAACAATAAAAAGATAACTAGATGAAAAAATAGTAATAAATGTACAATTGACATTTGTCCAGAGAGACTAGAGATGAACATAAGCAATTAGACAACATGTGTCATTGGCTCAGAGAGACTAGAACAAATCCCCGATGCACTG
Source organism: Bulinus truncatus (assembly GCA_021962125.1). Taxonomy (NCBI): domain Eukaryota; kingdom Metazoa; phylum Mollusca; class Gastropoda; family Planorbidae; genus Bulinus; species Bulinus truncatus. The sequence goes on from JAGDYQ010000013.1 coordinate 10,760,852, forward strand.
ACTGGCAAGATGGCATTTGCTTTAAATAAATAAATCTGAACTATAAATTAACATTACACATCATGTGATCAGTTTTATGATACGTCATTTATGGATTTTAAAAAAAATGAAAGGCATTGTAACAGGAACAGATGAATAATTGGGCACATAATTAAATAGCAATAAATAAATTAAATTGATTAATAATGACGTCAGTGTATATAAATAAAAAATCATTTACTGAATTCAAGTTAAAAAAAGCTAAGCTGATTGGCTGTTGAGAAAGCTGCAACTACAATGACTGAAAACAGTTTCCGGTATCGTACTTGATTTGTTTGTCTCCTCACAACTAGCCCGATGTCGATACTGACTCTATCATTTTAACGTAATTGATGGACTCGGTCTGAGCCATCAGGCGCCCCTGTGTGGCGACAAGTAAATTACGGTAATACCTCTGTTTGGTGCCACTCAGGTTTATCATGTTAGATGGAACAGCGGAAGAATCCAAAAACTGTGTGATATTTGTGTTGATGCTCTTTGTGATATAAAAGATCTTACACAGTGATCTGTAGAAAGAACTTCTAATATTCTGTAATTCTGTAACGTAGCGGCTGAAGTCATTATCAATCTGTTGTGAAATGGAGACATTCAAGTACAAGATGAGTAGAGATGTATCATTGTAGTGTTGTTTTATTAAGTCGGTCATCTGGGTAGAAACAAAAACAAAAAAAGGTTAGAAAAAAAATTTGCCAATAATTAACATTCAGCATAACAGAATCACAACATATGTCGACAAAATGTATACAATAATTAACATACAGCATAACAGAAACACAACATATGTCAACAAAATGTATACAATAATTGACATACAGCATAACAGAATCACAACATATGTCGACAAAATGTAGACAATAATTGACATACCTTTATATGTTACGAGATAAGTAATTAGTAATTTAACCTTTTGGCAAAAAAATTATGTATAGGAAAAGAAATTATGAATCATTTTAAATTATAATCAGATAAAGTTTGTTTGATTACGCTGTAATATCTGTAAGTTATATGTTAAGCAATATTAATGTGCAATACACATGAAATACATTAACATTCACAGAACTGTGTGTATATATATATATAATGTGTTCGTCAGTTTACAATGGTGATGATGACTGTAAAAGTCTCTAAACAGCAGGGCTGCTAATCTTTATCCCAAACAATTAAGCAGAAATAGATGGCAATATATATATATTATTTAGTTGTTTTTTTTATTAATAGAAAGTAGGCCTATCTAACTGAGCATCTATGTCTCCCAATGTTTATCAGTTCGGCTAGCTTGTGACCCTGACCTTGGGACACGTACAGATACAAATTCCACCGAGTCAACGAAATTAATGCAGGCTACATGGCAGATTAATATGGTGCAAGAGAGGTATATCAAGTGAACATTCAGTGTGTAATAACTTCTATTATGTGGTTATTATATTGATACCAACGTAATAAAGGTGAAGTAAATTGAAGTATTTATAAAAGCAACATTTGCCAGAGCCATCAAAGGAATCATACAAACATCAACGTGCTTATGACTGTGCTTGCATTAGATTGTCTTGATTTTCTTTGTGTGCAAAAAAATAGTAAAAAAAAACTGTTTACGCCGCTGATATAATCTTTTAGCGGAGACCATGCGACCAGGCAGTTTACTGGGCTATTGTCACCATGGACTTGATTATACCTATAGAGACAGGCGGTAGGTCAGTTCAGAGGTTAAAGTCTCAACTAGAGTGGTCATGGCTTTTATCGTGTGTCCAACAACGACATTTTCATTGAGTATAGCTGACGATGTCTAAGTTCTCAAAGTCGCCTTGTGTTTGATCAGCCAGTTCTCTGTCAGCAGCAACGAACAAGGTGTAATCAACTAACTCCAACTCTCTGTCTATGTTGGTCTCTCTCTGAGTAAAATTTGTTTTCATGACCTGGATAATGTCAGACATCCTGCAGTTTATGACTCACATACGTCTGACTATAACACTGATGTAAGGAAGGTAGATGCCCGGCAGAACGCTGGTGTTAGCCAACATTTCATTGGCCGTATAAAGCAGTGTTACATTCAGCTCAATCTGGCGAAGTTTTTGGGTAAAATCCTTTAAAATGTAAAAGCACATTTTAGTTAATTCATGCAAAACAACATTAACACTGTTTTGTTTCGGATGCGCTTGTGTCACTTAGCTCAGTGTTAGCTGTCCTCAGCTTATCGGCTTGGCTGTTTCTCCTGGCTACCAATGGCTATGTTAGGCTCTTTAGAATGTATTTATATTTACTATTTTTATTTCTTTTTATTGCAAAAAAAAATAATTTAAACTTCTTGTAGAACATATGCACACTCTTAGACTGGAAACATTTTTTTCTGATACTCTGATACAGTGGCGTAGTGAGGTCATCATGCACGGGCGCGACTCACAAATGGGCACCAGAATGAACATTATACGGTTTAAAAGGTATTGTGCCCCGGGCGCGAGTTCAGTTCGCTACGCCACTGCTCAGATACTAACAATGTCATCAAATTTTTCCGTCAACTTTCACTGTTCCTAACCACACTTTAAATTAACTTTTTTTTTTTTACCTAGCAACAACTTTTACTAGCAACTGTTAACTATCAACTAATAGAGTTGGCATAGCAACAACATTTACTAGCAACTATTAGAGTTTCCATACCCTGTGTTAGTTGTAACTGACCAGCATCGCAGATGGTGTTAGTGATTGATTGTTAGTAATAGAATATGAGTTTTTTTGTTGTATTTTAAATGATAATTAGGGTCTAAAATTGTAAATTAGAACAAAAGTTGTACCCTGTAAACTACTAGCACGCACAACTTACATTAGCTCTGCTGACGTTGACTTCTGGTCGTCGAATAGGTAGACCTGGTAGCGGTAAGGATTCATTGTTATATTGGCTGAACTCAATGTCTGTCAATACCCGGTCTGATTTCTGTGAAACGATATATATATATATATATATATATATATATATATATATATATATATATAATAATAATAATAATAGCGATTTGGGCGCTGCGTTAAATCGAAAGTAAAGAATAAATATAACAGTATTCCAGTTTAAAATACAATCATGAAAAAAAAATCGGGTCTGCCCGAAACCAAAAAATAACCCAGCCTGCCGATCAAGCCTAAGGGGATATAACTCTATGCAAATGTTTTGCAGGGTACAGCTGGTATATATATATTGTTATAAATATCTCGAAAAAAAAGATACGTTACAATGATAAAATAAACACGCAAGCACTTGAAAATCTAGATAAGTGGTGGCGAACCTTTTTAGGGTCGCCTGCCCGAAATTCAACCAAAACACCACTTATTTATAGCGAAGTACCAACACTTCAATTAAAATTAAAGGAAGTGTTATTGCAGTCGCGTGCCGACTGATTAGGCTCTGCGTGCCACCTGTGGCACGCGTGCCAGTTTTTCGCCACCACTAATCTAGGTCTAGAAATGTTACAAAAGCGTTTAATGCATTTTTTAATAACTTTTGTTTACACATCTAACAGTTTTGTTTATCTTCTAATTAGATGATCGCTATTTTCTTTTAAGTAAGTCACTTACGACTTTATCTATGTAAGCCTGGCATGACGTGATGGCGGCGTTTGCTTCAGTGATGGCCCCATTCAGAAGGTCTACAATGGGAGGTAACTCAATCGGTGCACTGGGGTCAAGCATGCATGGGTTAGCTATTGTTGACTGTAATACTGGTACTGCCCATGTTCTAGTGACCACGATGGACATCAGCGCAAGGCCAAAGATGACAAATACTTGTTGAGCTGTAGAGACATATAATAAAATGATTATCAACAGAATCACATAAATATTTCATACAAGAATTGGACCACGTACATCAACGGAATTTTCTAGCGTGTACATTTGACTACAAGTATTTCAATTTGTTAATATAATTAAAATTTAGGTTGTCTATACATTTATAGTGTTGAAAAATTGGATGTAGTATGCATGTTTTTTTATTTTTTTTTTTTTTGTTGTTGTTTTATTAAATAGAATTTCTGAACTACTTTAAAAGATTAAAATCACAATCCGATGGCATAGAATTAATAATAGAATATATAAAACAATAATGTCCTTTAATTAATCAAATATAAGGTCTGATCATTTCATTTACATGGATAACATATAAAGGCTATTGGTTCATTTATATGAATAACATCTAAAGGCTATTAGTTCATTTACATGAATAACATATAAAAGCTATTAGTTCATTTGCATGAATAATATCTAAAGGCTATCAGTAAGACTATCGATCATCTGCATCGATTTAACATAGAGCTTTATACAATCTGACAATATCATCTAACCTGTTGTTGTCATTGCAAGTTTAAATTGTTTAATTCACTCTAAGTTCACAAAGCCCTCGTCTAAGAGTCTTATTGATTTTAATGTTTGAGAATTAACATCGAACTGAATTTATAGACAGTCTTTGGCTAAATTTAGAAACAACTAGTTTATTTGGGGTACCCCCTTCGACTAAACTTTCAGTCTTTCCAAATTAAACGAAAATAAAATGGAGGGTTGTGTGGGGGAGGGAGGGGCTACACTAGCGAGCAGGAATGTTTAAAAAAAAAAGGTGTGTGTAACGGTGTAAGAAAGTTTGACAATTTTTTACGGATGTCAGGTAATACGTTGAAACAAAACCACGTGACACCCATTAATGCCACACGTCAAGTCCATGAAGACTAAGATAAGACAGAGATTGTAGTATTTGAAGCGCTGACACAGAATAAATAAATGTACGATACTCTCCACAAGGAAACGTGAAATTTACCGATAATTTTATGGACAGTTGCAGGGCACATATATTTCAAAAATTTTTACCCCCAACCTCTCGCCCATTCATAGTGACTATTGTATATGTTAAAATGGAAGGAAATCATACATTTTCCCATGCGCCCAGGAGAAATTTAAAGATTTAGAAATGATAATCTATAAATATATAACTGTTTCTTACAGCAGCTGTATTGTAAGTTACATCAGCTATATTGTAAGTTACATGTCGGTCCTAATTTGAAAGTTGATATACCAAAGCAATCAGAAACATTTTTGTATGATTCGATTACAGTAAACAAAACCTATTGAAAAATGATAAATAGTTTACAATCCTAAAAGAGTTTGATTCACTTTGTGAATGGAAATTTCAAAACGGAGGGGAATAAAATTAATGCTTGCGTTAGTAGATCTCTGACATATGCGATAAACAGTGATAGAAGAATGTAAATATTGCTGTTCAACAGGTAGACCCACAGGTAGAGCCATTTCACGCGTCATTTCAAACGAGAACTGTATGTTTTCACAGGGGGTATAATTTAGTTCCCCTTTACACGGTCTCACCTTTTGAAGTGCATTGTGACCTTTGAACTTTACAAACTACTCTCGTCTTCAAACTGGTTGACTAGTTTTTTCCAAAAAAAATGGGGGTTTTCTGACCTCTCTCGTATTCTAATTTTAGATATTTCTTCTTGATACTAACATTAAGTGACGATGTGGCGGACAGAAATGAAGTGATTTTATTTGTTGTTTTTTTTAGAGCTTACACAAATTGGTATTACCGAATTTTATTTAACCTATGCTACTTAAATATTTAATAGTTTAAACAGTTAACAAACCTATTTAGTTGTACACTTTATTTTAAATATAAATCTTTTAACTTGGTATAATTTATGAAGTGTGCAAGGCTATATTGTGTAGTAATACTTGTTCTTGAATATTGCACCGTTTGTGTATATAGCATTAGGGTTAGTATGATGTTTATACTTTATAAAGAGTTGAAATGTCCATTTATAAAAGACATCATCCATTTTCCTTCGATTATTCATTGACACTTCGATTTTTATTTCCTGTAATAAGTGATTGTCTTAACAGTGTTTGGAGGCTTGTGACATTCGCGTTTAGTTCAGAAATTATTTTTATTTTTCCCTTTGGAAAACTCTCCTCCCCCCAATTCACTCCCAGGCGCGGGACGATTGGCCTAATCCAGGGATCGGCAACCTACGGCTCGCAAGCCGCATTCGGCTCTTTCGATGTTAAGTTGCGGCTCTTTCGATGTCGAATTGCGGCCTTCCAGTTCCATGTGCAAATAATAATAATTTTATTATTTCATATACCTAATCCTAATCAAATACCAAAATATTGAAACAACAATTTGAGTGGCTCTTTAAAAACTGAGAAAATTGTAAATTATAACTTTTGGCTCTTCCGTCTCAAAAGGTTGCCGACCCCCTGGTCTAGTCGTCACCCCCTCCCCCTCCCCTTTTCAACAAAAAGCCGCAACTGATAAATATGGCGGTCAGTTTAGTTTTGTCTTGCTAGCATTTAGTTGTTGTTATTGTTTTTAAAATTATACATTAAATAACTTTTCTACAGAATTAAATGGGTATTTCTATAAATCAACTTTTCTACCAATATTATTGTTCTGTTTTTCTTAAAGCATCTTTTGTATGCATATTGTTGAGTGGAAACATCTTCAGGAATGATTAATGAACAAAATCAATAAAATTTATCAACAAATATACTCACGACTCATGTTGATTTATAGCTTATAGATGAAAGTTGGTATTTCAAATCAATTTATGAAGTCTAGTATTCACTAGATGAAAGTTGGTATTTCAAATCAATTTATGACAGTCTAGTATTCATTAAATGAAAGTTAGAATTTCAAATCAATTAATGACCGTCTAGTATTCACTTGGTTCTCCGATTGAACCAGAGAGAAGATTTGAAAAATATGAGAGATACTGTCGCCTTTATATACATTTCTTTTACTCACCTGGTTTAAAAATAGAAAAGATTCTTTACTTATTTGTGTGTATTTAGACTTTACTTTCACTTCCATATTCAAGACACACCTCTCAAGGGCCAAAAAGAAGACAACTCGTTACGGTCTTATGAACGGGTTTACCCATTGCATTGTATGCTTGAATTCCCTTCAACTGAAGGAAAAGGGGGTGGAGGTGACAAATGGTAGCAAGACAGAATAGAAATTATACGGAAAGCACAACATCATTTATTTAAAAAGTACTCTATTTGTGTTATTATTTTGTTTAATCGTGTAGCACCTATTTATTTATACACACAAAATATTACAGAAAGATCAAATTAAACTTTAAAGGTACGGAAACATGGAGAATATTTTAAAGAAAACTGCGGTATAATCTGAAGATTTTAAATTTGAAAATAGACTTGGTCAGCTGAAGTTTATAACAGAATAACTGATTTGTTATTTCTTGCATACATATACGTTTAACAATTATTACATGTTTTAGTCATTATCAAAAGTTTCTAGTAATTATCAAACGTTTCTTGTAATTATCATATGTTTCAAAATATTGTTTTGTTCAAATATATCATTTATTTCCAGTCAGTGTTATATATTGCTTTTCAATATCATATCAATCGATTAATTAACAATACCTCATATTTTTTGGTATATTTAAATTCATTATCGTATTTTCCAGTGATTTTCGTATGTTTATGCCCGTAATAAGTCTGATACTATGCCAAACAGGCTCATAATCTCTTAAAAACAGATTCACACACACTTAACTGCACATACATTTACTGAATATCAATTATGATCAGACAGTGAACCCACTATATCTCCAATATAATAATTCTAGACTTCCACTAAAGTCATTTTGTGACGTTACCATAAATAGTATTCCATAATGTAGAATTTGTCTTGACATCAGCTTATTATAGGGTCAATGAAGAACAGTGTCAATGAAGAACAGGGTCACTGAAGAACAGGGTCGATGAAGAACAGGGTTACTGAAGAAAAGGGTCAATGAAGAACAGGGTTACTGAAGAACAGTGTCACTGAAGAACAGGGTTACTGAAGAACAGGGTCGATGAAGAACAGGGTTACTGAAGAACAGGGTCAATGAAGAACAGGGTTAATGAAGAACAGGGTCAATGAAGAACAGGGCTACTGAAGAACAGGCTCGATAAAGAACAGGGTTACTGAAGAACAGGGTCAATGAAGAACAGGGTTACTGAAGAACAGGGTCGATGAAGAACAGGGTTACTGAAGAACAGGGTCGATGAAGAACAGGGTTACTGAAGAACAGGGTCAATGAAGAACAGGGTTACTGAAGAATAGGGTCAATGAAGAACAGGGTTACTGAAGAATAGGGTCAATGAAGAACAGGGTTACTGCAGAACAGGGTCAATGAAGAACAGGGTTACTGAAGAACAGGGTCAATGAAGAACAGGGTTACTGAAGAATAGGTTCGATGAAGAACAGGGTTACTGAAGAACAGGGTCGATGAAAAACAGGGTTACTGAAGAACAGGGTCGATGAAGAACAGGGTTACTGAAGAACAGGGTCGATGAAGAACAGGGTTACTGAAGAATAGGGTCAATGAAGAACAGGGTTAATGAAGAACAGGGTCGATGAAGAACCGGGTTACTGAAGAATGGGGTCAATGAAGAACAGGGTTAATGAAGAACAGGGTCGATGAAGAACAGGGTTACTGAAGAATAGGGTCAATGAAGAACAGGGTTACTGAAGAACAGGGTCGATGAAGAACAGGGTCAATGAAGAACAGGGTTACTGAAGAATAGGGTCAATGAAGAACAGGGTTACTGAAGAATAGGGTCAATGAAGAACAGGGTTACTGAAGAACAGGGTCGATGAAGAACAGGGTCGATGAAGAACAGGGTCGATGAAGAACAGGGTTACTGAAGAATAGGGTCAATGAAGAACAGGGTTACTGAAGAATAGGGTCAATGAAGAACAGGGTTAATGAAGAACAGGGTTACTGAAGAACAGGGTCGATGAAGAACAGGGTTACTGAAGAACAGGGTCAATGAAGAACAGGGTTACTGAAGAACAGAGTCAATGAAGAACACATACTTCACAGAACAATACCACATACTTCACAGAACAATACCACATACTTCACAAAACAACGTAATAAATGGCATAATGAATGATAAGGGAAATGACTAAATGCCTAGGGCCTACGGACTTTTCAAGGGGCCTACGAAAGCCAGAACATAAAGTGAAAGCAAGTTCAGAATGCCAATAAAATTTAATAATGTTTGTATTAAAGTAACTGCATATAACCGTGTGAGATGAGCACGTCAAGCTGCAGATCTGTAAATTACAGTATGTTAACTTTTCGGCTCTTTGTCTTAGCAAAGTCACATATGACGTCCTCAAAGTTTATTCAGATTTTAAATTTCAAAGAAGTGCGGTTGCATTCTTGAAAAAATATTAAAAATGAAGATGGGGAGGGCCTACAACTTTGAAAGTGCCTAGGGCCTACAACTTTGAAAGTGCCTAGGGCCTACGATGACCTTAAAACGGCCCTGATTTTAATATATGCCATTTAGATCGGTTTCCAAGTTATTCGACTCCTAAGACATTCGTATTTCGAACAGGGGATTGGCTTTTTGGAGTCTTCTCCGGGAGGCGCGACCTTTATTTACGTCACAGCATGGAAGACTTTCCAGGACCAAAGAATTTAGGGATGAAAATTAAAAAAGAAATGAAGTCAAACGAAACTAATGTATGTTGGGTGTTGACCACTAAAGTAAATAGATAAACAATTTTTTAATAATGTGAAAATCGTTAAAAATAATAATTTAGGATATTGAATTGAAAGGGCATTCATAGATTTGTTTTACAAAAGTGCCCAATTCTGCCCAGGGCCAATGACAATCCTAAAACGGCAATCAATGATCGGAATCAATTTCTGAGTCAAATGAAATTGAAAGGTCGGAACTCTCCAGCCAGTTTCAAATTTCAGGAAAACATATTTTTTTTCTTTACCCTTTACCTATTATGACGACACTGTAATGTAGTCGATACTTAGAGCAGGCCAGAGTATGAATGAACATTTCTGGTGAATTAAACGTGGGAACTAGGGAATCCCTTGACCTGTAATTCGTCGCGTGAAGGTGTCATCCATGTTACCAGGAAGTTTGGGGGAAAGAGATGAATAGGGCACATGCACAAAGGCTTCATTGTACACCATAGTGCAAGCATTTGTCTGTTTATTTATCTGTCTGTCTATCCATCTATCTATACTTCTATCTATATGTCCTTCTGTCTATCTGTCCTTCTGTCTATCTGTCCTTCTGTAAATCTATACTTCTGTCTTTCTGATCTTCTGTATATCTATACTTCTGCCTATCTGTTTGCCTTCCTGCCTATGTAAATATCCATCATTCTGCCTGTCCATATATCAGACGGTCTGTCTTTCTATTAACTTGCCTGTTTTTATGTATGCATATGTCTGTCGTTATGTCTATCTTTCTATCTTTCTGTCTTTCTTTCTGTTTATACATTAATCTATTTGGCTATCCTTCTATTGGCCTATCTATTTACTTATAAGTTAATCTTTCTATCTATGCGTGTGTATATATTAGAATAAATTAATTATAAAGATGTTTTCATTCAATTTGTGTCCGTGTCTTTAAAAAAAAAAAAGAAATAAGTATATTTAAATTCTCGTTATTCTTCCACAACATGTCCAATTTTCTAAGTAAAACACTTTCTGGAAAATCATTTTTTTTTCATTGTTGATAACTTGGAGATGGATTCTCCTTGACCTGAACTGAAACTAGGTCATGAAACTAGGTCATGATGGATGGGATCGTTCAGTGAGTTCCCGTGGTGTCCCCGTGGCTATGGTAATGATGTAAACATGTCAATGTAAAGACCGTTCCATTTGTGGTTTTATAGAATCAATTGAGAATCAACTCATCATGGCAGAGACTTTAATGGTCGATTATGTAAATAGTGCACGAAGAACAGAATTTTGAGGCTATCAACCCAATGCACTCGTCTTTATTTGAATTCTTACTAACAGTTTCAGTATGATGTGGTTAGCGACAAAAGTAGCACTGGGGAATCCCGTTGAGGAAGACCGTGTGACGTCAGAAGACATGACCTATTTAGAATTAAAAAGAATCGCCGCGGCATAAATTTGTGGACGAAAGTATTGGCAAGAACGAATACATGTATTGTATTAGAAACTGACTTTTGACACTACGAGAGGAATTCCTTGACCTTGTTTCTATTTTTAACCTTTATTTAGACGTAACAGGTCATGCTAGATTGTGTTGTTGGTTTCAGTATCAATATTTTGTTCAAGTTAAACTAAATTAATGACAACAAAGGAAAACATGCATATATCTCTTTTTATTATTATCAAATAAAGTCAAATCAAACCTTGGTTTACGAGCAAAGTTCGTTCCGGAGAGTACTCAGATACAACATATATAAAACCAAAAACAACATTAAATAAACAGACATTACACAGAAAACCTAAAATCAGCCTTGGACAGGCATCTTACTTTAAATGAAACACTTTTGGTCTGTTTCTTGAAAGAAGGGGGTGGAGATAAGTTAAATCAGTTGTCGTTGACATTCTGCTCCTGGTGCACTTCAGTTTAGAATTAGGAACTATATCCTTAACAGTTTAACATCTTCCATCTTTTAATTCATCCAATTTGAATGTCCCAAAATTACACATTTTTGATTTGACTTTTTATATGTATAACGTTTTATTAACTATTACAGGAGATCTAGGAATAGGGTGTCTCTTAAAATATAGCACAATCAATATTTTTTTTAACTTTAAATTATGTCATTTGCAATGAATGACAAATGGGCTAACATTTTCTGTGTTAGATAAAGCCGTCCATCATGAATAGAAAATCATAAATATGGGGAAATCGAGACAAATGTATGTTATGATTAAATAGCCTTAGATTGTATAAGCAATTCAATCGTCTCATGTCTTGTACATCTTGTAGGCAGCGGGGAAGTTAATGGTCTCGCTTTTCCATATCAAAGATAGATAGATAGATAGATAGATAGATAAATAGATAGATAGATAGATAGATAGATAGATGATAGACAGATAGATAGATAGATAGATAGATAGATAGATAGATAGATAGATAGATAGATAGATAGATAGATAGATAGATAGATAGATAGATAGATAGATAGATAGATAGATAGATAGATAGATAGATAGATAGATAGATAGATAGATAGATAGATAGATAGATAGATAGATAGATAGATAGATAGATAGATAGATAGATAGATAGATAGATAGATAGATAGATAGATAGATAGATAGATAGATATTGAATTATATTTTAATTTTGATTTTTTCAAATTTTTATCAATTTTTTAGTACAATGGTTAAATTGAATAGTTTTAAAAGAAGAAACGGAAAGCATATTAGTATGCAGTTTGATACATAAACATAATTGTTTAAACATTACGTAGGAAACAGAACGGGACAACTAATGTACCAAAGATATTAATTCAATCAAAGAAAATGTTTGTATAAATAAATTTATATAAAAAAATATATGTATAATATCTGTAAATAAATAACATTGGTCAATTTCTGGCAGGTATATATTGCAATAAATGAGCAAATAAACAAAAACTCTAAATTTGATACAATGTATCTAAATAGAAAAACATGAATTACACAACTGCACAATGGTAGTGGGGTTAATATAGACATGTACAATGCTGAAACACCAACATTAAAAGAAACATGTACAAGTGTACATTAACAATCCACATATATGTACTTGGTGTTTCTCTTGTTAATGATGGGATTAATATCTGAGGGTAAAAATATTGAGACTTTGGCCTTTTGAAATTGTGGAATTAAATAAAGTGAACAAAAATAACAAATTAGATGTTCTTCATAAATAAAATTAATTAAAAAATAGTCTCACTGAGACATTAAATTTTAAAATATTATCATATCTCAAAAGAAATAAAATATACAATACATGTAACATCTAAAGTAAATACTGGCACAAATTTGTCAACAACAATTACATCAAATCAAGAGATCAACAAAACATTTCATTAAGAAATTCCATCATAAAAAGTTATAAATACATATTAGACTTTTTTTTTTACCAGATATTGTATAAACGAATTGTACAATTAGGTCTCTAGAGTAAACATTTTTAAAATAAACTTTGTAAATTTAACAATAACAACAAATATAAAAATTGCAGTAGTCCAGAAAGACAAAGTTTTGGAAAAAAATATTTGGCAAGTTGACATTACTCGTAATAAATTATTCAATCAATACAAACAAAATATCAGATCAAGTGATTGATGAGATTTATAAGTACAACAAAAGACATCGCAAAATTAAAATAGGTAAAATTCAAAACGAAATTTAACATGAATAAATATATTAATCAAAAAATGGTGAATCAAAAATTTGATTGAAGGTATGTAAATATATAATAACTACATAAATTTGAACACAGAAGGTTGTTGGTGGTATCGTACTTGATTTGTTTGTCTTATCGGAACTAGAATGATGTCGATACTGACTCTATCATTTTGACGTAATTGATAGACTCCGTCTGAAACATCAAGCGTCCTTGGGCCACGGCATTCAAATTACGGTAATACCTTCTTTTTGTGTCACTCAAGTTTTTTATAAAGGAGGGAACAGCGGAGGAATCCAAAAACTGTGTGATGGTTGTGTTGATGCTCTTTGTGATATAAAAGATCTTACATAGTGATCTGTAGAAAGAACTTCTAGATTTCTGTAATTCTGTGACGTAGCGGCTGTAGTCGTAGGCGATCTGATCTGTAATGGCGGTATTCAAATACATGATGACAATGGAGGTATCGTTGTAATGTTGTCTAATTAAGTTGGCCATCTGGGTGGAAAAAATCACAATAAATAATGATCAGAGAAATGTTCAAAATAAATGACTTAGAACAGAACTACAAATAAAATTAGACACATCATTTAAAAAAAACTTTAGTAACAAAATGTTTATAACAGCCCATTGAGAGTCAGAAAATAGAATTGTCTCTTGCGTTTGTCAAGCTATTTGTCTATCATGCTTTTGTCTATCATGATATTTGTCTATCATGCTTTGGTCTTTCATACTATTTGCTTATCATGCTAATTGTTTATCATGCTATTTGCTTATCATGCTTATTGTTTATCATGCTATTTGTTAATCATGCTATTTGTTAATCAGGCTATTTGTTTATCATGCTATCAATGTGTTAGCCTCTAAGATATTTCATCCATCATAAGCTTGATATCAAATGAAGCAGGTGATAGTAATTGTTTGCATTGATACCGTGCGACCAGGCAGGTGGGGTGAGTAATTGTGACCATGGACTTGATTATACCTATAGAGACAGGCGGTAGGTCAGTTCAGAGGTTAAAGTCTCAACCAGAGTGGTCATGGCTTTTATCGTGTGTCCAACAATGACATTTTCATTGAGTATAGCTGACTTGATGTCTAAGTTCTCAATGTCGCTCAGTGTTTGATTAGCCAGTTCTCTGTCAGCAGCAACGAACGAGGTGTAATCAGCTAACTCCAACTCTCCGTCTATGTTGGTCTCTCTCTGAGTTAAATTTGTTTTCATGACCTGGATAATGTCAGACACCTTGCATCTTATAACTGACATACGTCTTACTATAACATTGGTGTAAGGAAGGTAGATGTCTGGCAGAACGCTAGTGTTAGCCAACATTTCATTGGCCGTATAAAGTAATGTGACATTCAACTTAATGTGACGAAGTTTTTGGGTAAAAACCTAAAAAAATTAAAAGCAATTTTTAAAAATAATTACATAAATAATTTTTAATTTTGTATACGTTATTGTTGAATTTCTTTGCCAGTATCAATAATCATATTCTTTCGTTGATTTATCAATTCAGAATTTCATCGAAAACTTTTATTTGATTTGTTAATACTTTTACACATGTTTTAAACTCTAAAAAACAATTATCTAAAGATCTGATTAAAGTATTTGTTTCAACTTGTATCATATATCAACCTTACACTCACTAACAATCTCATCACAATTATTCTTATAACTTTATTTTTGTACATGACGTTAAGAAAATTTCACAGCTTTTCTGAGTCTGTTTTAGTTTTAACTGGTTAGCATTACATAGAGTGGTTATAAATCATGTAAACAACAAATGTCTTCACTTTAACACAATTAAATATAAGTAGAAATAAAGTTACTGAAAACAAAAATTACATAAAGTTTCTATCGACACATTAGTACACAACTTACGTTCGCTCTGCTGACATTGACTTCTGGCTGTCTGATGGGTAGACCTGGTAGCTGTGTGGTGTCTGCATTGAAATAACTGAACTCAGAGTCTGTCAACACCCTGTCTGATTTCTGTGGATCATTCAGTAAATACATGATGTATTCATACATGCACTAGTAATGGTAGGTATCACACGGGCTAGTACCAGTGCTCGATTTAAGAAAAACCCAGTGCCGGGGATGAAAAGAAATCTGCAGAGCCGGGGATAAATGAATTCTTCCCCGGAAGGGATATATTAGCGAAAGCAGAGCCGGGGATGACAGTTCTCAGGGCCGGGTATATCTACGCCATCCTCGGCGGTAAATCGAGCCCTGGCTAGTACTGATATTAGATATACTAATACTGGTATTGCACGCACTAGTTCTAGTATTTTTCTTACTCGTACTGATATAACACATGAGATGTATTATACTTATTAATATTACACGTACTGAGTACCGGAAGTACACCTACTGGTATTTTACGTTTGTTTTCTGTCATGTGAAGTTGAAATTAATTTGTTAAAGCAAGTCACTTACAACTTTATCTACGTAAGCCTGGCATGATGAAGCTGCAGCGTTTGTTTCAGTGATGGCTGTTCTGAGAAGGTCGACAATTGGAGGGAACTCAATCTGTGCACTGGGGTCAAGGATGCATGGGTTGTCTATTGTTGGCTGTGGTACTGGTGATGCCACTGTTCTAGTGACCACGATGGACATGAGAGCCAAGCCAATGAGGACTATTATTTGTTGAGCTGAGGGAATAAAAAAAACTGTTTTACTTGAACAATGAATCTGTTGATCAATTTTAATGTTTTGTGTTTTTAGTGGCACTAGACATTTCCAACGTATATTTAAGTTCTACCTATACACAGTGTTTTATTTTGACTTAATATAAATAGACAAACGATGGATAATGAGGCAGAAAGTTCTACATAGTGAGACTAATAATTTAAGCTATAGCAAGAGCTTTATATCTCTAAATATTTTTTAATATACTATTGTGTGACATTTTAAAATACATAAAAGAATCGGGTATTCGTCCATTTGTCCAGTTTATTAATTAATTTATTTACTGACTTATTATATTGGCAAAGCATATTTTATATATATATATATATATATATGATACTTACAATCCATGTTAATTGTTTATATCAAGCCAAATGTTGTAATTTTTAATAAATAATGAAATTATTTCAAATAAAGTATTCAGTTGATAA
Organism: Bulinus truncatus; assembly: GCA_021962125.1. Classification (NCBI taxonomy): domain Eukaryota; kingdom Metazoa; phylum Mollusca; class Gastropoda; family Planorbidae; genus Bulinus; species Bulinus truncatus. The sequence continues at coordinate 10,777,214 of JAGDYQ010000013.1, forward strand.
TCTGTTTGCTGCTGTTCAGAGAAGATTTGAAAAACTTTGAGAGATAGTCTCCTCTTTTATACTATTATATTCACCATATTTAAAAATAGAATAACATTTTTCAAGGGTAGCCATTCAGTCTTTCGCTTCCATTAACTTAACGTAACAAAATGAAGTCACCCGTTACAAGAGACCGGGTTTTCCCGAATAATTTACTTTTGGTCAGTAGTAGATTTTAGAGTGGACTAAATAAAGGAGAGGAATACTTAGCGATCTGTACATCGTGTTTCAGTAATAATCAAATGGTTTCATGAATTGACTCTCATAATGATTAAAATTAATATACGAACTAACACACACAAAACATACAAAATAATCATGTTGTTTTCTATCGATTAGTTTGTTGATATTTTTAAATGTTTCCTCACCTGTTTTACCATATGAATTTCATAACAAAAAATATTGCAATTTTGATCTTGTACTGAATGAATAATAAAAAGGCGGCTGCTTTGAATCTGGCAAATGGGGTAATCGCTTTAGGCCACGCGCCTGATGGTTTTGACCGGGATGGGTTGCGCATTCTTTTATCATCCAGTTGTTGAAAGAATAAACTCTAGATCTGATGTATGAAACCCGCCCAGGGTAACGCCCACTGCTACCCATAGTATGGCCGCCCCTGAATACAGGATACTGTTTATATTGGTGTGAATGTTGGATACTTTCTATATTGGTGTGAATGTTGGATACTGTTTATATTGGTGTGAATGTTGGATACTTTCTATATTGGTGTGAATGTTGGATACTGTTTATATTGGTGTGAATGTTGGATACTTTTTATATTGGTGTGAATGTTGGATACTTTTTATATTGGTGTGAATGTTGGATACTTTCTATATTGGTGTGAATGTTGGATACTGTTTATATTGGTGTGAATGTTGGATACTGTTTATATTGGTGTGAATGTTGGATACTGTTTATATTGGTGTGAATGTTGGATACTTTCTATATTGGTGTGAATGTTGGATACTTTCTATATTGGTGTGAATGTTGGATACTGTAAATATTGTTGTGAATGTTGGATACTTTCTATATTGTTGTGAATGTTGGATACTGTTTATATTAGTGTGAATGTTGGATACTGTAAATTTGGTGTGAATGTTGGATATATTTATATTGGTGTGAATGTTGGATACTGTTTATATTTGTGTGAATGTTGGATACTGTTTATATTTGTTTGAATACTGAAAATGTGTAAATGTTGTTATGAATGATAGATAACTATTATATTAACATACACGAGTAAGCTTAAAGAATGTTCCACAAACTGATTAACAGGAAATCGACATGTAACTCTCTAGAAGTGTGGAGACGGGAAGGGGGGGGGGGGGCTAAGGCATTTAGTTTATGCCTAAGATGACAAAAGCCACAACACAGTAATAAGGAGTTGTAATTTATCACGACTAAAAATTGTACCAAGATTTACTTTAAATATAAAGTTTTTTGCACAATAAATGAAATATATTACATGTTGGTTAATATTTTAGTGTCCATGTAATCGAATCGTGTAATGCCATTGCTTGTTGTTCAATAATTTTGCTAATTGATTCATGTAATGCCATTGCGTTTTGTTCAATAACTTTGCTAATCGAATTATGTAATGTCATTGCTTGTTGTTCAATGATGTTGGTAATCGAATCATGTAATGCCATTGCGTGTTGTTCAATCATTTGGAGTTCGTCAAGGAAGTGTTTTATATTTCATGTTAATATATGCTATCAATAAAAAGCCAAAATTACCATAAAAAATATATAATATTCAACAACAGTATATACTTTTATTTAACCTGTAAAATAGTTATTGGAAATACGTTTCGCCCAAATTACTAAATGTAAAAATTTGCGGATCTAAAACAAACGTTTAGTTTTTTTAAATTACTGGTTAACAAAATTAAATCTCCAATCGCGGGCTTCCCAAAGTTCAGGTCATGAACGGTCACCCCAATTGTCAGTTACTAAGGCTACTACCGGGGTGTTAATTTTAAGGGTACACTGTACTTGAATGGTCAATGACATGAATTTTTAAACTAACACACAAAAAAAGCTTCAGCCTAACATTTTATAAGAAGTTTGGAAAATTAATACCAGATACTTCACAAAACAATATTATGAAAGGCAATAATGAATGAAAAGGAAATTGGCTTAAAAATACAAATCCTTAGAAATAGCACGCCGAACGTTCGGATTATGACGTTATTGTAATTAATTTTATAATATGCTATTTAGTTATTCGACTCTTAAGACATTCGGATTTGGAACATGGAGTTTGGCATTTTAGAGTCTGCTCCGGATGACTCAAACTTTATTTACGTCACTACATGGTCCGACTTGTCCGCTGGACAATGTCCAGGACCAAGGAATTTATGTATGAAAATTAAAAAAGAAATAAAGTCAAACGAAAATAATGTCTGTTGGGTGTTGACCACTTAAGTAAACAGATAAACATTTTTTTAATAATGTGATAATCGTTAAAAAATAATTATTTAGGATATTGAATTGAAAGGGCATTGATAGATTTGTTTTACAAAAGTGCCCAATCCTGCCCAGGGCCATTGACTATCCTAAAACGGCATTGAATCAATTTCTGAGTTCAATGAAATTGAAAGACCAGAGCTTTCCACCCATTTTCATATTTCAGAAAATATTTTTTTTTCTTTACCTTTTACCTATCATGACGACACTATTAACTCCCAATCCTATTTGATCGGAAAATATTTTAAATTTTGAAAGTGTATTGTAGTAAAGACTTAGAGCAGGTCAGAGTATGAATGAACATTTCTAGGTAAATTAAGCGTGGGAACTAGGGAATCCCTTGACCTGGATTATTAAACCAGCATGTAAACATACGTCTAGTCACGTGACGGTGTCATCCATGTTACCGGGAAGACTGGGGGAAAGTAGATAAATAGGGCAGGCCACCTTGTACACCAAAGTGCAAACATATAACTATTTATTTATCTGCCTGTCATTCTGTGTATCTGTCCTTCTGTATATCTATACTTCTGTCTATCTGTCCTTCTGTCTTTCTATACTTCTGTTTATCTGTTTGCCTTCCTACCTATGTAAATATCTATCAGTCTGCCTGTCTTTCTATCAATCTTTCTTTATGTTTATCTATGTATACGTCTGTGTGTGTGTGTTTACATCTTCCTATCTATATGTCTTTCTAGCTATCTATCTTTCTGTCTTTCTTTCTATCTATCGATCTTTTCATCTATTTATCAATCTATCCTTCTATTTGCCTATCTATTTACTTCTAAGTTAACCTTTCTATCTATGTGTGTGTATAAATGAGAACACATTTATTATAAAGATAAAAAGTAAAGTTTCCCACAGGGGCTCATCGGTGCAGATGAAATGTAGAATTAATTCATTTGTTTCAGTAACCTCGGCATTTAAAGGGGTTGTGTGGTTAGCATATCGCCCGCACATCTATGACATTTGCTAAAAAAAACAAACATTGTACCGGTAACGAATTCCTTACTTTCTGTATTGTAAAAAAAAATGCGGTGTGTCATATTTTCCCCTTAATTCAAAATATTTTTTTAAATTCGAGTTGAGCATGCCAAACACAGATGATGAGCAGGTTAGATAGAGGTAGGAAGATTGCATGCAAGAAATTGTTATATTTACAGCCCACCTGATAAGGGGAAAATTCACCAAACCATATAGACGGGAGTTAATTTAAGCTCATCAGGGGAAAATACAATTTGTTCACCAAACTAATTGTGTGATACTGAACTTGAATAAAATGATAGGCAGCTTATAGGGCTTGGGGCGGGGGGGAGGGTAAAGGATATTTTGTTCTGTATCTAAATATTGCTAGGGAAAAAAAAATAAGGGCTATTCACTTGTGTGTAAACCCAAAGTTGTAGATACAAAGGGAATGAATGGTGAAGTGCGTTCGCTGGAGATGGGGCAAAATAAGAACAACCAAACGAGCATGTAAGATGAAGTGTTGAATACATCTCCTTCTGTAGCCACTGGATATCAATAGATTGTACGGCTAGCACAAGGTCCAACTGAATTTACTCCCCAACTTAAATTCGGGCTCCCATTTAAAGCTAGGTGGACTTGGGGGATTTTCCACCAGGACCTGAAATAATCCCTAGGTTCTCACTGAGATTCGATCCCGGGACTCTCCAGTCGACAGTCGCGCGCCATACACCACCTAACCACCCATTTCCGTTCAAATGTGTGTCTCTGTGTTTAAAAATAATTTTAAAAAAAAGGTTAAGTTAAATACGCTATAGTCTTCCTCAACATTTTATAGGGGATTCAATACTTGTCCAATTTTGAAGTAAATTTTTGATGTGAACAATTCAAGTGATAAACAGTTAAATGTGAACAACTGAATCACATCAGCACCAGTGATGTCACATTTCTGATAAAATTCCCGATTTTCTTTTAAACTTTTGGTTCCAATAGAGTTCATGTACTTATAGAAATTTTAAGTCATAGATGTTCAAGTCCTTGCTAGAGACACACATATGTATTTCTAGACAATCGGTAGAATAATCGGTAAAAAAAAAAAAAATTTAAAATTCTGATATTTCTTTGCTGATTCTCATATCTTAAACAAAATATTTCTAATTGTCGAATCAGATCCTTGCAAAGCGCCCGAACCCCCCCCCCCCAAACCCCTTCCCACATTCTCATTGTTACCCCATGGACTAACTAACTCGAACAATTTTGTAACTCTAGAAAGGGGTTGGGTGTCGGTGGAGGGGAGTGATTTTCCCAGTAGTTGGACTCAATAAGAGGTCGAGACATATATATTCATAAAGTGACTTCACTGGTTGGTGACTTACGAGAAATTCCAACATTTTCTGGATAATATTTTTTTTTTCATTTTTAATAAATTGAACTATCCTTGACCTGAACTGAAACTAGGTTATGAAAGTAGGTCATGATGGATTGGATTATTCAGTGAGTTCCCGTTCCATTTGTGGTTTTATAGAATCATTTGAGAATCAACTCATCATGGCAGAGACTTTAATGGTCGATTATTTAAATAGTGTACGAAAAACATAATTTTGAGGCTGACAACCCAATGCACTCGTCTTTATTTGAATTCTCACTAACAGTTTCAGTTTGATGTTAGCACCAGAAGTAGCACAGGGGAATCCCGTTGAGGAAGATCGTGTGACGTCAAAAGAACTGCCCTATTTAGAATTAAAAAGAAAATCCGCGGCAGAAATTTGTGGACGAAAGTATTCGCAAGAACGAATACATGTATTGTATTAGAAACTGATTTTGGACCTTTATTTTGACGTAACATGTCATGCTAGATTGTGTTGTTGGTTTCAGTATCAATATTTTGTTCAAGTGAAACTAAATTAATGACAACAAAGGAAAGCATGCATATAGGCCTATCTCTTTTTATTATTATCAAAAAAAGTCAAATCAAAAACTTGGTTTACGAGCAAAGTTCGTTCCGGAGAGTACTCAGATACAACATATAAAACCAAAAACAACATTAAGTAAACAAACATTACACAGAAAACCTAAAATTACCCTTGGACAGGCGTCTTACTTTAAATGAAACACTTTTGGTCTGTTTCTTGAAAGAAGGGGCTGGAGATAAGTTAAATCAGTTGTCGTTAACATTCTGCTCCTGGTGCACTCCAGTTTAGAATTAGGACCTATATCCTTAATAGTTTAACATCTTCCATATTTTAATTCATCCAATTTGAATGTCCCGAAATTACACATTTTTATTTGTCTTTTTAAATGTATAACATTTTATTAACTATTACAGGAGATCTAGGAATAGGGTGTCTCTTAAAATTTAGCACAATCAATATTTTTGTTTACTTTAAATTATGTCATTTGCAATGAATGACAAATGGGCTAACATTTTCTGTGTTAGATAAAGCCGTCCATCATGAATAGAAAATCATAAATATGGGGAAATCGAGACAAATGTATGTTATGATTAAATAGCCTTAGATTGTATAAGCAATTCAATCGTCTCAAGTCTTGTACATCTTGTAGGCAGCAGGGAAGTTTATGTTCTCGCTTTTCCATATCAAAGATAGATAGATAGATAGATAGATAGATAGATAGATAGATAGATAGATAGATAGATAGATAGATAGATAGATAGATAGATAGATAGATAGATAGATAGATAGATAGATAGATAGATAGATAGATAGATAGATAGATAGATAGATAGATAGATAGATAGATAGATAGATAGATAGATAGATAGATAGATAGATAGATAGATAGATAGATAGATAGATAGATAGATAGATAGATAGATAGATAGATAGATAGATGGATGGATGGATGGATGGATGGATGGATGGATGGATGGATGGATGGATGGATGGATGGATGGATGGATGGATGGATGGATGGATGGATGGATGGATGGATGGATGGATGGATAGATACAATTCAATCAAAGAAAATGTTTGTATAAATAAATTTATTAAAAAATAAAATATCTTTTTTTCCAAAAAATATATTTATAATATCTGTAAATAAATAACATTGGTCAATTTCTGACAGGTATATAAAGCAATAAATGAGCAAATAAACAGAAACTCTAAATTTGATGCAATGTATTTACATAGAAAAACATGAATTACACAACTGCACAATGGTAGTGGGGCTAATATAGACTTGTACAATGCTGAAACATCAACATTAAAAAGAAACATGTACAAGTGTACATTTACAGTCCAAATATTAGTACTTGGTCTTTATCTTGTTAATAATGGGATTAATATCTGAGCGTAAAAATATTGAGACTTTGGCCTTTTGAAATTGTGGAATTAAATAAAAAGAACAAAAGTAACAAATTAGATGTTCTTCATAAATAAAATTAATTAAAAAATAGTCTCACTGAGACATTACATTTTAAAATATTATCATATCTCAAAAGAAATAAAATATACAATACATGTAACATCTAAAGTAAATACTGGCACAAATTTGTCAACAACAATGACATAATATCGAGAGAACAACAAAACATTTCATTGAGCAATTCCATCATAAAAAGTTAAAAATAAATATTAGCCTCTTTCACCAGATATTAAATAAACGAATTGTACAATTAGATCTCCAGAGTAAACATTTTTAAAATAAACTTTGTAAATTTAACAATAACAACAAATATAAAAATTGCAGTAGTCCAGAAAGACAAAGTTGTGGAAAAAAATATTTGGCAAGTTGACATTACTCGTAATAAATTATTCAATCAATACAAATAAAATATCAGATCAAGTGATTGATGAGATTTATAAGTACAACAAAAGACATCGCAAAATTAAAATAGGTAAAATTCAAAACGGAATTTAACACCAATAAATATATTAATCAGAAAATGGTGTATCAAAATTTGATTGAAGGTATGTAAATATATAATAACCACATAAATTTGAACACAGAAAGTTGTTGGTGGTATCGTACTTGACTTGTTTGTCTTCTCAGAACTAGAATGATGTGGATACTGACTCTATCATTTTGACGTAATTGATAGACTCGGTCTGAGACATCAAGCGTCCTTGGGCCACGGCATTCAAATTACGGTAATACCTTCTTTTTGTGTCACTCAAGTTTTTCATAAGGGAGGGTACAGCGGAAGAATCCAAAAACTGTGTGATGGTTGTGTTGATGCTCTTTGTGATATAAAAGATCTTACATAGTGATCTGTAAAAAGAACTTCTAGTGTTCAGTAATTCTGTGACGTAGCGGCTGTAGTCATAGGTGATCTGATCTGTAATGGCGGTATTCAAATACATGATGACAATGGAGGTATCGTTGTAATGTTGTCTAATTAAGTTGGCCATCTGGGTGGAAAAAATCACAATAAATAATGATCAGAGAAATGTTCATAATAAATGTCAAAGAACAGAACTACAAATAAAGATAAGGTTTTTTTAAAAAAAAAACACAATATTAGACATATCATTTAAAAACTTTAGTAACAAAATGTTTATAACAGCCCATTGAGAGTCAGAAAAAGCCAGAATTGTCTCTTGCGTTTGTCAAGCTATTTGACTATCATGCTTTTGTCTATCATGCTATTTGTCTATCATGCTTTGGTCTTTCATACTATTTGCTTATCATGCTAATTGTTTATCATGCTATTTGCTTATCATGCTTATTGTTTATCATGCTATTTGTTAATCATGCTATTTGTTAATCAGGCTATTTGTTTATCATGCTATCAATGTGTTAGCCTCTAAGATATTTCATCCATCATAAGCTTGATATCAAATGAAGCAGGTGATAGTAATTGTTTGCATTGATACCGTGCGACCAGGCAGGTGGGGTGAGTAATTGTGACCATGGACTTGATTATACCTATAGAGACAGGCGGTAGGTCAGTTCAGAGGTTAAAGTCTCAACCAGAGTGGTCATGGCTTTTATCGTGTGTCCAACAATGACATTTTCATTGAGTATAGCTGACTTGATGTCTAAGTTCTCAATGTCGCTCAGTGTTTGATTAGCCAGTTCTCTGTCAGCAGCAACGAACGAGGTGTAATCAACTAACTCCAACTCTCCGTCTATGTTGGTCTCTCTCTGAGTAAAATTTGTTTTCATGACCCGGATAATGTCAGACAGCTTGCATCTTATAACTGACATACGTCTGACTATAACATTGATGTAAGGAAGGTAGATGTCTGGCAGAACGCTAGTGTTAGCCAACATTTCATTGGCCGTATAAAGTAATGTGACATTCAACTTAATATGACGAAGTTTTTGGGTAAAAACCTAAAAAAATTAAAAGCAGTTTTTTAAAAATAATTACATAATTGTTTTTTTTTTAATTTTGTGTTGGTTATTGTTGAATTTCTTTGCCAGTATCAATAATCATATTCCTTCGTTGATTTATCGATTCAGAATTTCATCGAAACCTTTTATTTGATTTGTTAATACTTTTACACATGTTTTAAACTCTAAACACAATTATCTAAAGATCTGATTAAAGTATTTGTTTCAACTTGTATCATATATCAACCTTACACTCACTAACAATCTCGTCACAATTATTCTTATAACTTTATTTTTGTACATGACGTTAAGAAAATTTCCCCGTTTTTATTTCCCTGTTTTTTTACTCGTATAACAGCTTTTCTGAATCTGTTTTAGTTTTAACTGGTTAGCATTACATGGAGTGTTTATAAATCACTGTCAATTAGTATTTAATGTAAACAACAAATGTCTTTACTTTAACACAATTAAATATAATTAGAAATAAAGTTACTGAAAACATAAATTACTTAAAGTTTCTATCGACACATTGGTACACAACTTACATTCGCTCTGCTGGTATTGACTTCTGGCTGTCTGATGGGTAGACCTGGTAGCTGTGTGGTGTCTGCATTGAAATAACTGAACTCAGAGTCTGTCAACACCCTGTCTGATTTCTGTGGATCATTCAGTAAATACATGCTGTATTCATACATGCACTAGTAATGGTATCACACGGGCTAGTACCAGTGCTCGATTTAAGAAAAAACCAGTGCCGGGGGTGAAAAGAAATTTCTGCAGAGCCGGAGATAAATGATTTATTCCTATGCAGGGATATATTAGCTAAGGCAGAGTAGGGGATGACAGTTCACAGTGTCGGGGATATGCCCGGCATCCTCGGCGGTAAATCGAGCCCTGGCTAATACTGATATTAGATATACTAATACTGGTATTGCACGCACAAGTACTAGTATTTTACTCAGTGCTTTTTTTCTAGCGAAAAATGTTTGGGAACTCATTTCACATCTGTTTTTTAACTTATGTCAGAAAATACTATAATAGTCTATAAAAAAAAAGGTATGGGAACTCAGCTCCCATGAGTTCCCACTGAAAAAAGCACTGATTTTACTTACTCGTACTGATATAACACATGCTGGTATTATACTTATTGATATTTCGCGTATTGGGTACCGGTATTACACGTACTGGATACCGATATTATACGTACTGGATACCGGTATTAAACGTACTGTGTACCGGTATTACAGGTACTGGTATTTTACGTTCGTTTTCCTATTGTCATCTGAATTTGAAATAATTTTGTTAAGGCAAGTCACTTACAACTTTATCTACGTAAGCCTGGCATGATGCAGCTGCAGCGTTTGTTTCAGTGATGGCTGCTCTGAGAAGGTCGACAATAGGAGGTAACTCAATCTGTGCACTGGGGTCAAGCATGCATGGGTTGTCTATTGTTGGCTGTGGTACTGGTGATGCCACTGTTCTAGTGACCACGTTGGACATTAGAGCCAATCCAATGAGGACTATTATTTGTTGAGCTGAGGGAATAAAAAAATGTTTTACTTGAACAATGAATCTGTTGATCAAATGTAATGTTTTGGGGTTTTTAGTGGCACTAGACATTTCCAACGTACATTTAACTTCTACCTTTATACAGTATTTTATTTTGTGATAATATAAGTAGACAAACGATGGATAAATAAGGCAGATAGTTCTACATAGTGAAGCTAATAATTAAAGCTACAGTAAGTTTGTTTTTATTTTCAAGAGCTTAGTCTATCAGTAAATATTTTTAACTATACTAATGTCTGACAATTTAAAATACTTAAAAAAAACGGTATTTGTCCATTTAGACAGTTTATTAAATAATTTATTTACTGACGTATTATTTTGGCAAAGCATCTGTATATATATATATATATATATATATATATATATATATATATATATATATATATATCATACTCACAATCCATGTTAATTTATTATATCAAGCAAAAGTTTGCACTTTAAATAAATAATGAAATTATTTCAAATAAAGTATTCAGTTGATTATCTGTTTGCTGTTCAGAGAAGATTTAAAAAACTTTGAGAGATGATTATCTTTTTTATACTATCCATGCAACATTTAAAAATAGAATAACTTTTTTCAAGGGTAGCCACTCAATCTTCCGCTTCCATTTACTTAATGTAACAAAATGAAGTCACCCGTCCAAGAGACCGGGTTTTCCCGAATAATTTACTTTTGGTCAGTAGTAGATTTTAGAGTGGGCTAAATAAAGGAGAAGAATACTTAGCGAGCCGTACATCGTGTTTCAGTAATAATCAAATGGTTTCATGAATTGACTCTCATGATAAATAAAATTATCGTACGAACTAACACACACAAAAACATACAAAATAATCATGTTGATTTCTATCGATTAGTTTGTTGATATTTGTAATTGTCTCTTCACCTGTTTTACCATAATAATTTCATAACAAAAAAAAATATTGTAATGTAGAAATTGTACTGAATGAATAAAGTGGCGGCGGTCTAGGGTGTATCAATTGGGTCAACCCTTCAAGGCGACGCGCCTAATGGTTGAGGAAAGTGGGGGGGGGGGGCTCATTCGGGGATTCTGTTATCATCAAATTTTTGAAACTATAGACCCCGCGTATGAAACTCGCCCCCTCAACCCCCATCCCCCCCATCGTAAGGCCGCCTTTGAATACAGGATGATATATATATATATATATGAGTAATGAATATTTATGTATTCCCATACAAGATTTTAATAAAATGATTCACAAACTGACATTGACAGAAGCTGGGATGGGAGGGGTGGTGGGGGGGGGGGGGCTTAAGGTGCGAGATGCCACAACACAGTAAAATGGAGCTGTTCTCGTCGAGTTAATAACTATTTAAAATCTTCCAAGCTTTACTTTAATTAGTAAGTTCCTTGCATAATAAATGAAATCTATTAAGTGTTGATGTTTGGGAGAATGTTGAGCGTCGTGATTGCCCCTGGACAATGACTTATGTATTGCAGTTGTTTGGTGAGCAGTGAATAATTTGGAGACATGTTTTTCATAGATAGATAGATAGATAGATAGATAGATAGATAGATAGATAGATAGATAGATAGATAGATAGATAGATAGATAGACAAACAGACAGATAGATAGACAGACAGACAGATAGATAGATAGATAGATAGATAGATAGATAGATAGATAGATAGATAGATAGATAGATAGATAGATAGATAGATAGATAGATAGATAGATAGATAGATAGATAGATAGATAGATAGATAGATAGATAGATAGATAGATAGATAGATAGATAGATAGATAGATAGATAGATAGATAGACACACATACGGACACACACACACAAAGACTCACATTACTAACCACCTACATTCGACTATGTGCATGTAGGCCAAGGAATTCCCAGAGATGACCGAAAGCGTTCATTCATACTCTGTCATGCTGTACAACTTTGTTAATTTCAGTGTCGTCTGCTATCTTGTGAATGGATGAGTTTCAAGGAAACTGACTTATGGTAGGTTGGGGTAGTGGCGTCAAGTCAACACATCTAATATAATAATATCGATATGGGTTCTGCGTTAAATCGAACGTAAAGAATTAATACAACAGTATTCCAGTTTAAAATACAAACATGAAAAATCGGATCTGCCCGAAACCAAAAATAACCTAGCCTAACGATCAAATCTAAGGGGATATAACTCTTTGGGAAATGTTTTGCAGGGTTAAAAAAAATAGCTTGTAAAATAAAAAAGCTAACACCGGACGCAGCGGCGTAGCGTGGGTATCGGCCGCCCAGGGCGGAAGACGATTTTGCCGCCCTCTCATTTAGGTATTTCAATTTAATCTATTCATTTTTTGCCGCCCCCCCCTAAAAAGTAATAAAAAGTGCCGCCCGGTGCGGACCGCACCCACCGCCCCCCCCCCTAGGTACGCCACTGACCTGACGTATTGTCACTTTTTTTACTTATTTGAAATGGCTTTATTTCAACACCTTGAGCTTGTGGAGGTATTGAGAATTGGTCCAACCGCCTTATATCTGGCCATGGTTTGATGAGAGTGTTACTGAGAAAACACTTCATTCAAATTATAAAATAAGTTCCTGTCTATTTCGTTATCTGGTTTACTGAAGTATGTCTTTCGTTATAAGAAATTTGGCTAATAAATTGATATATACACATTTCCCATCCAGTTAATTCATTGTCTAAATGCTTCAAATAAATATAGTCCACATGCAGATAAACTGAAAGTAATAGCCTGATAGGTACCCAACCAAACAAGACATGCAACACAATAGATACATTATGAACGACAATAAATCTGATATGTTCCACACTTGATTTGATATATGTATTATAATAAATATAATATCTTTGATATGTATCATAATTAGAGCTGCTGTTCGATTAAAACTTTTAATCGAAATTAACGCATAATTAAAAATTGTATCGCAAATTAACGCATATTTAATCGAAAAAATACTGTATACTGAAATAGCTAGAGAAATGTTTCGCCGCTCTTGGTGGTAGAAGTCATCAATTCTGTTGATCACAGATATAGAAGGTAAAGTGTATGACTGATTTCCAGTGGCAACCCGAATAACATCCTTTTGTCTTTCATCGGTTACAATGTTTATTGGTCGATTATTCCTGGCAACCCATTGGGTGATCGTGTTGGTTATTCTGTTATATTTCGTTTGGTTTATTGGTTTTGCCTTTTCCTTATGTTCAAACAATGTGTTTGGCGATGAGTCGATCTGACTTAAACGCTTGATACAGCCGATGTCGATGGAATGTCATGATTGATGAAGGCGTGCTTGGATTGTAAATAATATGTCAAAGATGAGTTGCTGCAATATTTGCTAACAACAATACTACTAGTTTCGACAATAAAATTCCCGTTCAAAATTGTTTTTTTTCTGTTTGCAATTCCATTATAAGAATGGAGAAAAGATGATCAACTTTGCCGAATTACACTGTGACAAGATGTGACAGAGGGGAGGGGAGGGAAAGGAAATCCCGATAATAATTACATATGAATCTGAAACAACGTGTTGTTATTTGATCGCACTTACTTGACCTAAGCAATAGAGTAATAAACCTTGTGTGTGTGTGTATGTGTGACGTCTTTGACACGCCAGACCTTGAAATGTTCGACTCATTTTTGACGCGAGCAAGTAAGCATCCTTGTTCAGTGGTTCTCAGATTCGCGACTTGTTATAAAGTCCGTCGTCAAAAATGTAAATATTTAGTTGATCGAAAACAAATACAATTACACTTATACCTCGCTATACGGCCGCTCTTTATACGGCATTTCGCTATAAAGGCCTTCTTCAATTCAGGCACGTTTTCGATTTACGGCCTAAATTGTTTCGCTATAACGGCCAAAAAAAAAAACACTTTAGTACTGAAGTGAAAAAAATTTGATAATTTTGGATAATGCATCAGGGCATCCTACTAATTTATCCGAACTATCCGGAGGTGTCATGATTGAGTACATTTCGAAAAATACTGATGTACTGATGCAGACAGAAGCGTACCTAGGGTGGGGGGAAGGGGGTCCAAATTCAAAAGTCCCCCTGGGCCTTAACTTGAGGGGGGGGTCCAACAATTTTTTTTACATTAAATATAAAGTACATGTCATGTCATGTAGTCAAATGTCAAAATGCAGGACAGGGACCTCAAAAGAGGGGCCCCGAAATCCCTAGGTTTGGCACTGGATACAGAAGTTAATTTTATTCTTGAAATTAGGCAAACTATTTGGGATCTAGCACAAGATCTCGGCTTGGAAGGTTTCAACGAACGTGATGTGCTTGCTCTACTGGAAGCTGATAGGTAACCACTTTCATATGAGGAACTCATTCAGTTGCAAGCAGAATTGGCACTTGATAAAGAGCCAGAGCCTGGTGTATTCAAACAGCTAACATCCAAAAATTTGTCGAAAACTTTTTCTTATTTCGAACAAGGAATAAACATCCTCCTTGAAAATGATCCTGACGTCAAACGTAGTGCTTAAGTTCTCGAGGAATTAACTCAGCTATTAACTGTTTTAACTCATTGAAGAATGAAATAGACAAGAAATCAAGATAAATAACGTTGGACAATTGTTGTCAGCCAGGCCCATCCTTACCACCGAAAAATGATGAAGTCATTGATCTGCAAGTTACCATTTCTTCATCGTCTTCATTTAAAAAAAAAATTAAAGATATTCATATTCTATGTAACATGAAATTGTTTCATTTTTGTTTACAGACTATTGTTGATTTTGGAGTTATTAATATATGTTCAAATGTATGCACTCATGTAGTTTTAATTTAAATGAAATAAAAAATGAAACAAAAAGAGAAAATACATTTTGAATGATAAACCACGTTACATATTTTAAAAACTTGGAACCGGTCTCGTTGAATTTGTTTGGATTTGTACTAGAATAATTGATTCCTTATACGGCTTTTCACTTAGCGGCCAAATTTCGTGGAACGTATCTAGGCCGTAAAGTGAGGTATGGGTGTATATAAACGTTTTTTTTTCTTTGATCATTTTCATCTTTCTTTACGGCTGTACTGTGGAAATTGAATAAAACTTCTTGGTGTATCGTGAATAGCTAAAGTTTTAGAGCCACTGTATATGACTATAAAATATTTAATTTAGCTAAGTGTGACAATAATTCTGAAAATTACAACCACCGTCTGGTTGTACAGATGTGTGTCTCAGCTAAGTCTAGATATTGATTGTAAGTGTCAAGTATATGAAACTATTAGTGCAGCTGTTGCGGAAGTGACCAGCAAGATGTTCTATTATCACATGCGATAAAAAATTATGCGAAATGAAATGATACAAAATTTCTAGCATCTCGTTATTTTCATCAAATTATAATCGGGTTCACTAAACACTTGTTCTTTTACCTCCAACAATATACAACAGTATATAATGTAAACGAATGTACGAAAAGTTTCTCTTTTTACATCGACCGGAAAGAGAGCAGGAGGGTTACTTGACGAAGGGCTATATAATAACAAACATTTTATTTTGCAAGTGGGCCTTTTGTAAACATACCTGGGTGTGTGTGTGTGTGTGTGTGTGAGTGCGAAATGCCACAGGGTGTGGGTAGTAGATCTACGTAGTAGGTGAACGGACCTTAACTTCAAATTGTATAGTGAAATTCCGTTATTTATCGATTTATTCTGAACTTTCAGCATTTTAGTCAAATTAACGCATTTAGGTATTGAGTTAAAAATTTTTATCGCAATTTTGATATGCACCAACAATAACTGTGATAGGTAACACAAAAAAATGTATAGGAATCACAATAACTGTCTTATGCACGTCATAATTGTGTCAAATAATGAAAATATTTAAGCCAATCTCTTTCTGAATAAAAATAAAAGACATTCTCCTGTTAAACATTTCTGAAAAAAAGTGTAAAGACTTGAATGAGAATTTTACTCTTTACCAGGCAATAAATTAGAGAATATTTGTTAAAGTACATTTTGTATTAGAGAATAGGTTACTTCTGAGTACAGCATCTAATAAAGAGCATTTTACAACTTGGCACGCGTGTCATTTAGAGAATATTCAACGTCTTGGCATGCTCGTTGATAGAAGAGGTTGTTTTTTTTTTTTCTTCTTTGCACATTTACTACTTGAGAGTATTTAACTTCTTTAACACACTTGTAAAATAGATGGTGTGTGTACTTCTCATTACACTTATCAATAAAAGTGTGTGTACTTCTCATTACACTTATCAATAAAAGTGTGTGTACTTCTCATCACCCTATCAATCAAAGTGTAACTATTTCTCATTACACTTATCAACTAGATATGCTAAAGATGTCATATAATTTTATAGCTAAACCATCTTATAAATGTAGTCCCTTGTAAGCTAAAATACATTTAAAACCAAATACTTTGTAGGTATAATTGTCATAACTCTGATATGCCTGTGAACAGTGCATGTTGTGAGTTTGTATTCAATGTGAAAAGTGAGCTAGTTGTGAAAAAAATGAGGGCAAGTGAAAATGCTGACCATTGGTAAGGTAGTTTAGGAAGAGAGAGACAGTGGGTGCTAGGACAGCAAAAGAGAAGTGTTGTACATGTTGTGGAATATAGGAGCTGGAAGTTAGTGTGAGATTATAATAGTTGAGAGAATAAGAAGGTTTTTCTGTGTATAGTTAATAAGGAAGTGTTATGGAAGTAATAATGTGCAATGTTTTCTCACACGGATTTATTCTTATAATTATTTTGTGTCGTGTAAATAAATATTAAGTTATCAAATGGTGACTGTCATTGTCTTTATCAATGGACATATGTGTCAGTCAGTATGAGAATAACAGCTGAGGAGAACTTAAGATAATAAGCTCACAAGACTCGAAGGAGTAATTTAGCCTCCTGAAGAGACACGACAGTAATCCGATTAGAGAATTCGATTTATATAATACACATACCAATAGTTATATACGGTTTAATTTAGGACATCACATATACATTTTTTTAAAAATATTAATGTCTCCGTTATAATGAAAATTAAAAAAAAAAAAAAAAATGCTACATGATGAGAACGTACTGTGACAAACTTTCATTGGCTAGTGGTTCAGCACTTGGTTGAAAACTATCTACGTAATTCCAGCGCAGGGCTGTTCTTATATTTTGATGGGCATTTAACAAAAGTGCATAAATGGGCCCTAGACTTAAAGGCTGCCGATTGAAAATATTGGGTCCCTGACATAATCTTTTAAAACCTTGCGGCCGACTATGACAAAACTTCATTATTTTGGCCCTGTGCAGGAGTTCCTTTGACACCGGCTGCCCTAGACAATGTCTTGTTTGCCTATCCTCTATAACGGCCCACATTTCAACGTATAACAAGCAACAAACAAAAAACAAAAAACTAAAAACAACAAACAAAATACAACAAACTAAAAACAACAAACAAAATACAACAAACTAAAAACAACAAACAAAAAACAACAAACAAAAAACAACAAACTAAAAACAACTCACTAAAAACAATAAACAAAAAAAACTAAAAACAACAAACAAAAACAACAAACTAAAAAGAAAAAACAACAAACAAAAAACAACAAACTACAAACAACAAACAAAATACAACAAACTAAAAACAACAAACAAAAAACAACAAACAAAAAACAACAAACTGAAAACAACTCACTAAAAACAATAAACAAAAAAAACAAACTAAAAACAACAAACAAAAAACAACAAACTAAAAACAACAAACTAAAAACAACAAACAAAAAACAACAAACAAAAAGCAACAAACAAAAAACCACAAACAAATAACAACAAACAAAAAAAACAAACTAAAAACAATTAACAAAAAACAACGAAAAAAAACAACAAACAAAAACAAAAAACAAAAAAACAAACTAAAAACAACAAACAAAAAACAAAAACCAACCAACTAAAAACAACAAATTAAAAACAAAAAACAACAAACAAAAAACAGAAACCAACAAACTAAAAACAACAAACAACAAACTAAAACAACAAACAAAAAAACATTAAACAAATTAATTGAAAAAATATCAAATTTCAATTTTATATTAATTTATTCCGGAAAAAATTCAATACAAAAATAAATCACAATGTTTGGCAAGTTGCGCGAATGCAAAAAATTTATTATAAAAAACATAAAAAGCTCAAAAGCAAATTTCATACTGTATATATAAATATTTAAATAAAACTGGAATAGCTCAGTATTGTAGTAGATAATGTGGCTAATATAGCCGTACATAGTAACAGTTCTTTCAAATAATGGCGGCGTACCAACATCACACCAATATTAACAACTTTTTAGTCTCTCTTGAAAGAACACATCAACATTTTAGTGCAGCCGACATTAACTTAAATAATGAAGCCTAAAAAATAAGTATAAACTATTTTAAATTAAGTGGCGAATTTCCAAACGTTTCTACAACTTTCAGTGTCAGTTAATATCGTCTGCACAAAATGTAACAAAACATTGGCCTTTTTAAAAGGCGAATTTAGTATACTTCATATTAGTATTTCACAGAAAATGGCATAATATGTAACATTACAAAGTGGCATAAATTTTTAAAGGTCAAAATTAAAATGCTGACAAATATAATAGCCTGATATTTTTATATCAATTAAAAAACAATACGATACGTTAAACAAATGAAGCGAAAAATACTTCACAGAATATGTTTATATTACATTAAAAATATTTTTAAATTAACTAACTTTTTATCGCAGATCTTTTTTTTTTTTGAGTCATATTTTGTTACATAATACTCATTATGTTTCCTTTAATGATTTCAGATCTATTTGTCATATCTCTATCAAATTCAGACTCATGAAACATTCAAAAACAAAAATAATGTTATGTTCATTGTAATTAAAAAATCTGATCAAACAACTGAGGTATTATGTATAAAAGAAATCATAATATTCAATAACAAATTTAATATGAATAAATATCTATATACATCTGAAGTAAATACTGGCACAAATCCGTCAAATAATAAAATATCTACCAAACAGTAATTAGGCCTATATTTGTAATTTAAAAAAAAAATCAAAACTATTTTTAGTGATCAGAGATTCATCTTGGCAAGTATATACTGGCTAAACATTCGATTTTTAAATTAAATAAAAGTTGGCAGATCTCTAAAGGAGCAAAAAAAAATCATTACATTTTATTTAAAAACAATAATCTATTAATAGATTTGTAGGAGTAGTCCAGAAGGACAACGTTTTCCTGAAAATGACCTCGGTAAATTGAGATCATTGTGTGTGAATTATTGAAACAATTCAAAAAATAATCAGATCAAAATATGGATAGAATGTTAGTAGAAAGGCACGTTAACATGAAAATATGTAAGCTGTAATAAAATATTCAGATATCAATAAATTAATTAATGAAAATGTTGGTTAATTTCATGAAGTCAATGAGTACGAATAAATAAAGATCAGTTTGTCAATTTGAACACAGAAAGCTTATTGCAGGTTTAGAAAGCAGCATCTACAATGGTTCCAATCTGTTTCCGGTATCGTACTTGATTTGTCACATCTAACGCGATGTCGATACTGACTCTATCATTTTGACGTAATTGATGGACTCGGTCTGAGACATCAAGCGTCCTTGGGCCACTGCATTCAAATTACGGTAATACCTTCTTTTTGTGTCGCTCAAGTTTTTCATGAAGGAGGGAACAGCGGAAGAATCCAAAAACTGTGTGATGGTTGTGTTGATGCTCTTTGTGATATAAAAGATCTTACACAGTGATCTGTAGAAAGAGCTTCTAGTGTTCTGTAATTCTGTGACGTAGCGGCTGTAGTCGTAGGCGATCTGATCTGTAATGGCGGTATTCAAATACATGATGACAATGGAGGTATCGTTGTAATGTTGTCTGATTAAGTTGGCCATCTGGGTGGAAAAACACAACGAAAAAAAAAGATTAGGGAAATATTTACAAATAATTTGAACATTTGTTAATTTGAACATTTGTTAATTTGTACATTTGTTAATTTGAACATTTGTTAATTTGAACATTTGTTAATTTGAACATTTGTTAATTTGAATATTTGTTAATTTGAACATTTGTTAATTTGAACATTTGTTAATTTGAACATTTGATAATTTGAACATTTGTTAATTTGAACATTTGTTAATTTGAACATTTGTTAATGACACAAAACAATAAATTGAATTTTTTTCAATGATTCATTATTCAATATTGATTTAATATTTATAAAAATAAATGATTACGTTAAATAAAAACTAATTATAATTATCAATATAACATTTATTCTGTTGGTTTGCGTTAAACTCTGTTCGGTCTTCACTGAACTATATATATTCCTGCCTATAAAGACTGATATTTAAAAAGTAACTAAACAACCATCAAGGCAAAGTGTATACAAAGCACCCTTGAAGCTGCAATAATAATGATGAAATAAAAATAATGTGCGCAAATTAATGTTTGTGCTGATAGTAAAAATACAGTACAGTTTGAAGTGGTGCAAATGAGCGAGCAGTGTTATGAGGGTCATTGAACTCTCATATAATATGACATATAATATATATAAAAGCGATTTTACAACAGTATTCCAGTTTAAAATACAATCATGAAAAAATCGGATCTGCCCGAAATCAAAAAATAACCTAGCCTGCCGATCAAGCCTAAGGGGATATTACTCTATGCAAAGATTTTGCAGGGTGCAGCTAGTAGATATGTATATATCCGCCAACAAGTAAGACTTCTAAACATGAATGATTTAGTAAATCTAAGACATAAAATAAAAATAGGGAAACCACTCACCAAAGCTAATAAGCAACGAAAAATAAAAAAAAAATGTCAAATTAATTATTGTATTTTTACAATGATTGTGTTTGTACAATGATTGTGTTTGTACAATGATTGTGTTTGTACAATGATTGTGTTTGTACAAATGAGGCATGTCCGTGTGATTGCGTTTGCTTTTGTTCGTGTATAAAACTTAATGTTGAGTAACGCAAGTGATATTAGCGGTGTAACCATGCGACCAGGCAGGTGGGGTGAGCTATTGCGATCCAGGACTAGATTATACCTATAGGGACAGGCGGTAGTTCAGTTCAGAGGTTAAAGTCTCAACTAGAGTGGTCATGGCTTTTATCGTGTGTCCAACAATGACATTTTCACTGAGTATAGCTGACTTGATGTCTAAGTTCTCAATGTCACTCAGTGTTTGATCCGCCAGCTCTCTGTCAGCAGCAACGAACGAGGTGTAATCTACTAACTTCAACTCTCTGTCTATGTTGGTCTCTCTCTGAGTAAAATTTGTTTTTATGACCTGGATAATGTCAGACAGCCTGCAGTTTATGACTGACATACGTCTGGCTATAACATTGATGTAAGGAAGGTAGACGTCTGGCAGAACGCTAGTGTTAGCCAACATTTCATTGGCCGTATAAAGAAGTGTGACGTTCAGCTCAATCTGACGAAGTTTTTGGATAAAGTCCTAAAAAATTTAAAAGCACATTATAAAGTAAAATCCCTCATACCATTTTTATAACACAAAATTCTGGTGTTTTCTTTTTGTTATGAATCTGATCGTCTGTTGTTTATGAGACTTGATTCCTACATGTTCTGGTTCGAATGTTTCCTTTATTTACTTGCATTATATTTACCTCCCTGCATACGTCTATGTGTAATCTGGTTCAATAATTGACTTTTATGATTGACGTTCTGTTTTCTTCATGACATTATCAGATTTTGTCATCAGAATGAATTCAATGCTACTGCTCAACGTATGACAATTATTATATTATTATTAGGTTGAACATGTGTTAGTTAAATGATTAACACTACAAATTACTAGCGAGGGGACGAATGGTCGTGCAGTAAAACGCTTGACTGTCGACCTAATGGTACTTGTTTCGAAGACCAAAGGGTACTTGAGGACCAAGGAAATCTTTCAGGTCTTGGCTCAAGTTCCCGATATATCTCCCGTGGAAGAAAGGCACCATAAAACCGTCCCATTGGTGGTTCATAGCATAGGATCTAAGAGATTTCATCTCATCCTTACAGGGACTTCACACAGGGGCGCCGAGAGCCAACACGGGCCCCAGGGCATGACATCATTGCGGGCCCCTTAATAAACAATGAATCGTGAAAAAATCGACATGGTCGGGGCGGCCGGGCCCCCTTACAGATGCGGGCCCCCTGACCCCGCCTGCCCCCCCCCCTCTCGGCGTGCCTGACTTCACACACAAATTACTAGCGCTATAAAAGTGTTTAAAATTTTAGCAGCAATGTAATGAATCTAGAGAAACGTTAGTAAAATGAGAAACAAGATATTATGGTCAAGAGATGTACATAGTATTGGTACACAACGTACGTTCGCTCTGCTGACGTTGACTTCTGGTTGACGAATGGGTAGACCTGGTAGCTGTGTGGTGTCTGCATTGAAATAACTGAATTCAGAGTCTGTCAACACCCTGTCTGATTTCTGTGGATTATACATTACAATAATTTTTTCAAACATGCTGCAATGTTATAAGAACAAACATTGAAATCTCATAATCAAATGCAAACTCTAAATTATAAAACCGTAAAATTGTTAACAAAATGTTGACAAAAAAAATCAAGCTGCAATTATTTCCCGCCAGTATTGTTGCAATTATTTCCCGCCAGTATTGCTGCAATTATTTCCCGCCAGTATTGCTGCAATTATTTCCCGCCAGTATTGCTGCAATTATTTCCCGCCAGTATTGCTGCAATTATTTTTTGTTTCCAATTTAACATCAGAAGATGAACTCAATTTTTTTTAAAGTCACTTACAACTTTATCTACGTAAGCCTGGCATGATGCAGCTGCAGCGTTTGTTTCAGTGATGGCTGCTTTAAGAAGGTCTACAATTGGATATAACTCAATCTGTGCACTGGGGTCAAGCACGCATGGGTTGTCTATGGTTGGCTGTGATACTGGTGCTGCCGTTGTTGGCGCTATGATGAAGGACATCAAAGCCAAGCCAAAGAAAACAAACCTTTGTTGGGCTGAAGGAAACATGAGAATGAAATTTTATAAAATGTCAGATTTACAAATTATGCTTGATAACCATAAAATATTTAAAATATTTAAAACTGAATTTGTTAGTTTAATTATTGTTTCTAAAAAAATGAATTTATAAACTAACCTATTGATGTCATAGTAAATTTAATCATTCAAAAGTATTACTTTTTGACTGACTAAGTTCTTATTTTGTGGCTTATTGATTTTAATTTATGAGAAACAAACTGAACTGCATTTATAGAAAGTTTGTGCCTAAATTTAGTAACAATTAGTTTATTGGGATATCACTTCCACGAAAATTAAACAAAAAAAACCAAACTAAAATAGTTATAAAATTATACATGATTGTGGAGGAGAGAACGTGTGAAAAATTGCACAGTGTGGTGTGATGTCATGTGACGTTCATTGATGTCTCTTACGTCCAGTCTATAACGAGTGAGACAAGTGGGGACTAAGATTAAATCAGTCCATGTGTTTAGACTTTCCTTGACACATGTAGGAAGAAACGCGTTCTTCCCAACTGATACTATCATACTGTCTGGCGAACACTTAACTTGCTAGTCATTTAGTTACATTGATGTAGGTTTATATAAATAGGTGCCCATTGTTTTAGTGTAAGAATCAAGGGGAAGGTGGGTGGGGGGGGGGGAGTCATACGTTTCCCTAACGAATCAAGATTTTAAATATGTATAGGCCTATATTTATTTATTTATATGTAATCGGCTCGAGCATAGAAAAAAAAAGAACTGCTTTTATAAATTTATGCGTGTTGAGTTTAAAAAATTAAAATAGTAAGAAACAATTCACAGGATTCGGTTTCAGTGAACGAAATAATGTCCCTTTCAATAGACGATCTGATCTTACGTACGGAAATTTCAACACGAAATTTAAAAAAAAAAAACTGTTTTGCCATACGTTGTGCTGCTAGATATGGTTGTAAACATTACCACTGTTAGACATAGTGCACACTTTACTACAACCTACGGCTAAATGTTTTCACTGGGCCATGTCATTCATGTTATTTCTTTAGCCTACTTTTCCAAACAAAAAAAAATAACCTCTCGCACTCCCCGTTATACGTGACCTCGTGAACTTCAATATTTACATTCTTCATAAAGAAAAAAAAAAGTCCAAAGATTTATTTTTTTTTGTTTTTTCTAGTAAGGGGTTTCCCGGCCTCTCATGGTCTAATTTTAGATATTCCTTCTGATAGAAATGTCTATGCGCAAATCTGACGTAAAAACAAAAAAGAAGGACCTGGCTAAAATCTTTTTTTTTTTAAGCTCACTCAATCATTTTGTTGTTACAGTAGGACACATTATCTGTTGGTTGGGAAAAACTTTGCTGTACATGTCTGGTTGTTAGTTTGTTTTTATTTCGAATTTCGTTTAGCCTCGTTTTAAAAAGTAAACATTGAAAAACGAAATTCAACAATTTAATAAAAAAAACTAAAAATACCAAATCCTTTAAAAAAATTGAGCACTTCTAGAAAAGTGTTTTAATCAGAGAAAGTTTTGTAAGGGTTTGTTTCGTTAAGTAGAGCAGAATTGGTTTGCATTATTTTCGCTTAAAATTCCAATACTTTTCTGAATTTTGCTTCAAAGTATTTTGTGGCGTCGAAGAAAAGGCCCTGTATCGCGAGGGGTGGGATGTGCAGGGCAAAATGGGCCCCCGCCAGGAGAAAAGTCAATATTTTTTTAGGAGGACCCTCCCCCATGAGGGAGCTAACTTTGATTTCACTAAGCCATATAGTATATTGAATCACACTGAAATCTTATTCTTCAATTAAGTTTGATTTCTCACTTAAATGGACATGTATCCGTATTTTTGTGTTAGAAGTTGTTTTTTCTCTTGTACAAGTAAAATCTGTGTATTATGCAGCCCCGTAGCGTGAAAATTCTATAGAAGGGGCCAGGCATTCTACAGCAGGGGCCAGGCAATAGCAGAGGGGGCCAGGTAATAGAGTTTACTAAGTAGAACAAATAAGCAGGGGGGGCAGACAAAACTCAGGAAGCCCGGCTCCCTGGCTCCCCCGCACGCTACGCGCCTGATATTATGTGCACCGTCTTATTAAAGCCCATGAGTATGTAGAGATATTTATTTTATCTACCTATATATAATACTTTTATGTTTTAAAATGATTTTTTTTTATTTAGTATCAGTATGAAGATTGTCATTTTTTACATAGCATAAAGACATTGTTTAATATTAAACAATGTGTTTTAGAAATGGCATTCTATTTTATTGTTTTTTTATAAAAATATCGCAAAAAAAAAAAAACTGCTCTATAACGATACTTACAGTCCATGCTGATTTATATTGTAAACAAAATTTCAAGTTAATTTTTTTTCAAATAATTGAATAAATCGCTGTATTCAGTTGATATTCCACGTAAAGCAGGGAGAAGATTTGAAAAAATGTGGACGATGTTGCCAACTTATATATCGTTCTTTTTGCTCACCTGATTTAAAAATAGAATGTTTGTTTTACGGGTAGTCAATTAGACTTTCGCTTCCTTTTATTCCCCACAAAAAATCCTTATAAAGGAACATAAAGAGGTTAGGCGTTTGCAGTGGAACGGAATTTCCCGAAATCATTTTATCTGCATGGACGAATCGCCTTGAAAGAACGTTACCAAACATATTGATTACTGAATCGTGTTTCAGTGTTAGTGGCTTTGACGGTTGATACAGATAAAAAATGTCCATAGAGATAGTCATTTACTTCATAATGTAAAGGAGCTCATCGTCTTAATTAAGTAACACGCTGATTTCCAGGGTCATTCAAAGGTTTTGGTGACCCCTGGACAGAAACTTAGTTATTTTCGGATCATATAATTGGTTAGCAATTAAAACTGGTAGGGGGGGGGCCTATGACAGTAAAAGGCCCTTGACGATCACCTAGTTGGCTTATCGATGAGATACATGTATAGCATACACTGTACTACCCTGTATTGTGTATTGTAATGACATATCTGAGCAATTGCCAAGAGCCTCTGGTTAAAATGACTTTAATGACTATAATCGGAGGTAATGGGGGGGGGGAGGAAGCAATTTTAAAAGATCACAAGGGGCCCAATATTTGCAAGAAACGGCCTTGACAGTATTCGTTTGTTGTTGTTTTTTTTTTTTTTGCTTATGGGCCTTAAATGTGTATTTGTGGGGGGGGGGGGGGGAAGGGGGGGCTAAGAAAACGTATGAACGGTTCTGCAAACAATAAAAACACACACACACACACACAAATCCTCTTTATAATACAACAATTGTGTGTGTAAATATATCTGCATACAATATTTCCCACTTGAGAATCATTGTTATATGCCTTGTGATCGCCAACTTTAGTGTGAGGAGTTTAAGTAGGACAACCAGTTACAACGGAAACGTGCACTATGTCTCAAGCTGACCGCAATCTACTTCAAACTAAATACTGTCAAAAATATCTTGACCTTGGGTGAAATATGTTGTCCCAGTAAAATTATTAAAAAAAAAAACCAAACCAATAGGTCAGTATTACGCACAATAATAGAAACAAACAAATTTTATTTACATGATCGTCAGAAGTCAAACAACATTGAAGCAATGATATTTCGCCACTGAGTTTGATTCTATTAGTAGTAAACTGACCGTTCAACCAGTGGGCTTATGAAATATTTCGTCCAGTAAGATTACTCACTAATTAAATTATCAAATTCTATGTCGAAATAGTCATCCCTGCCTCATTATTATCTCTCTATTTCCCTCTTCTCCCTCCCTTTCTATCTATTTCTTTATCTCTTTTACTATATATATATATATATATATATATATATATATATATAGATAGAGAGAGATACATACTATCCTTCTCTTTCTATGGCTCTATCTGTCTGTCTGACTCTCTCTCTCTCTCTCTCTCTCTCTCTCTCTCTCTCTCTCTCTCTCTCTCTCTCTCTCTCTCTTTATCTCGATCTCTAAACATAGCCCTATATTAGTGCATATTACCAATCCCAATTTTTCGACAATATTCGCAAAAATCAAATTAGTTTTAAATAAATTCAAAAGTCAATATTGTTTGTTTGTTTTTGTTGAAGTATTTCAGCCAGATCAGGTGTAATTCCCCATAAACTTCAGAAAAGGTTAACCCTGAGAGAAATAGCATATGTAGCCTAATTAAAGTAACTGTCCAATGACCAATCAAAGAATAAACTGCCAACAATCAACCAACTGATATCTGGAGAAAATGTTCAACAAACAGAAACCAACTTTACGATCTTGTCTGTCAATGATTTATTTCACTACAAACATAATTCTTTAAGACTGAAGGTCATTGCCACTGGCTGAATGGTGAACGACTGTTTACTTTATTTTACTGTTGGATTTATTGTTGACTTAACTGTTTAATATTCATTTCAAAATTAAAATAAAACTGACAAAAAAAAATACCGAATGCGAGGTCAGAGCAGTGCTCGATTTAAGAAAAAACCAGTGCCGGGGAATGAAAAAAAATTCTGCAGAGCCGGGGATAATGTCTATGATTTCATCCCCGGCTGGGATATATTAGCTAAAGCACAGCCGGTGATAAATGTCTATGATTTCATCCCCGGCTGGGATATATTAGCTAAAGCACAGCCGGGGATAAATGTCTATGATTTCATCCCCGGCTATTAGCTAAATCGAGCCCTGGGTCAGAGGTGAACTAGCAACTTCTGTCGTTTACTAAAACACTAATTGTTTTGATATTGGTGATATAAGACTGACTATGCTTTGAGGAAATAAAGCAATAGACAGCTGTGACAGATCTAAAATCATGTTTCTTTTTTTTTCCATAGGCAATGCCAGAATAATCAATAGCAAAGATAAATGCCTGGCATAATTTGTTGATGTCGCTGAGTCTGGAGAATCTGTCTCGCTTTTAAAAATTCTTTCTGAAGCTAAATGATTGTTATATTGTCTCATGCAGGGGCGGATTTGGGGGGGGGGGGGAGGCCCGGGGGGGGCATTAAATTATCGAAATATTTTTTTTGTTCTAAGACCAATTTTCTACAATGAAAACAGTTTTGCCCCCGCCGCCCCCCCCCCCCGTCAAAAATTGTCTAGATCCGCCCCTGGTCTCATGCATTAGTGAATTCTACTAGTCAACATAATTTCTTTCATTCATGTACTAATAAATGTATATATGAATCATCAATAAAAACATTTTTTTTTAATTTCTAAATTATTAAAGTGTACGCGTGGAGATACACAAAATTAATCGTGCGATTAATCCAAAGCGAATATTGAATTTCAGTCTTTATTGATGAGGCTTTTTTTTATTTATTTAAAAGATACAAACTCATAATCAAACACACAAACAAGTGGTACTGGCAGGATCGAAACTAGTGGAGGGCAATGTGGGCGGTCCGCTTCATGTGGCATGGGGGGGAGGGAAGGGGTGCCTCTTTCATACAAAGTTCTTTTTGTTATTTGAAGGTAACAGCATATGTAGAGTCCTCCCCCGGAGAGCCAAAAGATCCTAGTCACGGCACAGTGGGGTAAAAATGATATTGTTACGTGTCAGCACGAATACTCTTGTGAATTTGGTGGTCCGCAGAAATCAAAACATGACTATTGTGTGGTACGTGAGGTTTAAAAGGTTGCCGACCACTGAATTTGAAAGAATTTGAGGTAATGAAAAAAAATGACATACAATTGACTGAACAAAGTGGGATACAGATATTGAGCTATAAAATATGTGTGATTATTGTATCAATGAGCAGATGTAAACACGAGAGTGTCATTTTTTATTAAGATATAAAACAAATGGTTCTATCATCCGTTCATTAGTCTACAGTACTTCTAAATTGACATCCTTATTACATTATCCCACCTGGTTAAATACCTTACTTTGATTTACTTCCTATAGGCCATAGTATAAAAACACTATATACATTTTATTACAAGTTTACAAAGTTTTTACCTGCCAATGTAGGAGTGGCAAGCCAATGAGAGTTTGTTGTTTTTTTTTTTAAAATACCTGGTGTATTGTTGGGTCAATGGGTGACTATATTTAGAATGAAAAATAAAAAAGAATAAAACTTTTCGTATGACACATTTATAAATTAAAAGTCCCCCAACTGTGTGTCACAATAGACCGTTCTCGATTGCAGAACCGCCGCAATGGGAGGGCAATCCAAACACTTGTAATGGGCCCCATCAAGCTTTCGAAATGAATATTTATTTTGCTGGAAAATATGGAGGATAAAGGTTCGGGATGGGGTGGGGGGGCGTTGTGTTATATGTTAAGAGCCCTGAAATTCCTGGCATAGGCCTTGTGTGTATGTGTGGGTGGGTGTGTGTGGGTGTGTGGGGGGTATGTAGGGTTGTGTGTGGGTGTGTGTGGGTGTGTGTGAGGGTGGATGTGTGGGTGTGTGTGGCAGGGGTGTGCGGTGTGGGGGTGGTGTGGGTGTGTGTGTAGGGTTGTGTGGGGGGGGGTGTGGGGGGATGTGTGGGTGTGTGTGTGTGGGGGTGTGTGTGGGTGTGGGAGGGGTGTGCGGTGTGGGGGTGGTGTGTATGGGGGTGGTGTGTGTGTGGTGTGTGTGTGGTGTGTGTGGGTGTGGGATGGGTGTGCGGTGTGGGGGTGTGTGGGGTGTGGGGGTGGTGTGTATGGGGGAAGTGTGTGTGTGTGTGTGGGTGTGTGGAAGTTACTGTGTGTGGGGAGAGGGTATGAAAAGAAATAAATATCTACTAATTTATATATAATCAAATTTGATTAATAACAGTTTTAAGAATACAAGTTTATGAAAATATGTTAATATTATTGTTACATGTAATTGTTTTAATAATATTGTTATATTAAAGTGTATATTAATTATATAAATGTATTTTGTGAATTTCCAGTGCAAATTAAACTTTTTAATAAAGAAGTAAAAGTGTAATTCCTATAATTAGTGTTTTTTTTTGTGACGGCACCTTTTTCAATGTGGGGAAAAAATTATTCCTATTCTTGTATTTTAAGAGGATTTAAGTTGGTTAATTATAAAATAAAATTGTTTTAGACATTTAGTATCTTTGCAGTTGTGATTTAGCTTACATCGAGGTGCGAACTGGTAGTTAAAATTTAGGCAATCTCTCGCTGAGTACCGACACCTATTTTTTTACAAAAAAAAAGCACCGCCTATACTAATAGATGTAAAACAGAAATCCATAAAACTTTTTATGCTTTAACAGGCAATTTTATTTGAGAATAGATTTTTATGCTATTAACAGGCGCAGTGGCGCAACCAGGGGGGGGGCAGGGGGCGGGGGGGGGGCAGGGGGGGCTTGAGTCCCCCCCAGACCAAATCATCATACATATTTTACTATATAAACTGTCTTTTTTCTATATGTGAGCCCCCACCCCCCAGTATTTTTTGCTGGTTGCGCCACTGAATAGATTTTTATGCTATTAAACAGGCGATTTTATTTGAGAATAGATATATGCATTTAAAAAATCAAATATCTTACATTATACAATTAATTTAACTTTGTTAATAAGTTATGGTATACTTTTTTAACAGCGATTAAAAGTGGCACATACAATATACCGTAGATAATCCCCCGTAAGTCGATCTCCCAGATAAGTCGAGAGTATTTTTATGCCGAAAATGACGAAATTTGTTATGACCCACGCATAAGTCGAGGGTAAAACTTGACAAGTATTATATTCTTTACATTTCATAATTATATCGTGGACTATAACCGTAATTTCATTTAAATTTGCATTTGTTTACGCGCTTTGTCAGCATGCAATAGGCACTGATCGATAAACATGGGGTGACCGGATTCCAACCCTCACGATCGCATTTCTAGCACTCTACCAACTGAACTATCCAGCCACTCTACCAACTGAACTATCCAGCCACTTTGCCTTATTTAGATTAGAAGTCTTGATGCTATTAGAAGATTAGATATGTTGTGGGTACAGAAATAATTAAATGCAAATTTAATAAAGTGCTGCAAAATGCTGCGCCAAATGAAAAGTTGAGTCTATGTTTTCGGTTCCGCCATTGCCCGCATTGCATTGCGCTGATGCGTGTACAAATGTCGTTACCCAAATTCCATGGACCATTGTGCTAACATTTGTTAACTAATCATTATATTTTAGTTTTGATTTATCTCACATTTTATATAACACGTGAACTTTGTCTGTTAAGAAACTTTTTTTTAATGTTGTTGTTAAATGTCTAAAGAAAATATTAAAAAAAATGAAACTGTCTTTAAAACAATATACTCAACTTATAGTACTAGTACTATGTAAAGTAAAAGTATTTTTAATGTAAGAGATGATATAATATTCAGTCGACGTATTCTATTTTGACAGAGTATTTTTGTTTCACATGTTATCTGTATTGTCTTCAGACATCAGAATATTGATCCTCAGATATCATAATATTGATCCTCAGACATCAGAATATTGATCATCAGACATCAGAATATTGATCCTCAGATATCAGAATATTGATCATTATTGATCAGATGTGTATCTATGACGTTTGCCCTTGTGTCGTGTGTGCTGCACATGCAGGACCGTCCCAAGAGGGATGCAAGTTGAACTCATCTTATGGGCCCACGCTCCAAGGGACCCCGTCCAGTACAGTAATATGTTACGTAATTAGAGCCATTTGTGGGCGGGTCAGATCGAAAGGGTCCCTATTTTAGTGGATGGTCATGGACCCAAGATTGGCTGACAGCAGCCCTACGCCAGGTATGACTCGTCACATACGTCACTTCCTGGACACATCTGTGAAGACATCGTGTAATAAGGATGTCAATTTAGAAGTACTGTAGATTAATGAACGGATGATAGAACCATTTGGTTCAAATTTCTAGATTAAGGAAGTCTGTTCACAAGGATGTAGTCGTTGTATTCCTCATTGCGATAAACAAACAAAAATTCTTTAAAGAAAGTAACAGAGCATAAAACGACTTCTGAGGAGCTGCCGAAAGTTTTAGAGAAATGGTGATGATTTTATTTTTAGTTTTAGTTGGTTTTTCGGCTTTTGAATTCTTCGTGTAATACAACACAGTAGCTAATTTCAAATAAAACATTCTTAAAGATCACAACTTGCATGAATCTGTCTTACCTGCCATCAATGATTTATTTATTTTTTTTTACAAAAGAACCAAAAACGGATCAATCTCTGATTGGGGGGGAGGAGTGGGGGGGGGGCTCAGGGGAAAATATATCCACAAGTATAAAATTAGGGTTTTAGCGGCGTATCTGAAGTTGGGGACCCGCTGTTTAATCCGTCCACGCATACACTCTGTTATTAAGCCATTACTTTCGTAATATCAAAGTCTAGTGATACCATATATTATTATTTCTACTTATAACACACTAAATAGTTGTACGTTCATGTTTGATGATATTCAGTTGTTGTTGGTGTTGCAATAATTTTATTTGGTTTTCGTAATCTGTACTTCAATAGAAAAAGAAAGAAGAAAGGGGTGGGCAACTCTCTGAGTCAAATACATCGCAACAAAGACAAACGAGGAAATAAAATAGTGACCAGGTGTTCGGTTTTCAGATATCATCAAACTACACCCCTAACATGCGACATATTCCCCTAAAGTTTGATGCTGGATTGCCCATTGTCTGCTACATATCAAGTCACTCAATTTAATATCGTCTCTCAGAAATTTAATTTTGAAAATTTTTATTTTTAAGCCTTGTTAAAATCCGATAAATGGCCATACTAAAAAAATGTAAACTGCAATGTTGAATAAGGTAGTAGCCAAATATTGACATGAACATTAAAAAAAAAGAATATTTACACTATCTAATTTGTATTCTCCTATCGCAGTATTTGTTTACTAGTTGACCAATGAGACATGAGTACCCCACCATTCAAACCACCACAAAAATAATACATGACGTTACAATACAACTTCATTCAGTCAAAATAGATTAAAATTTTAGTAACATGTCACCCGAGTGTTATCAGCTGGAGCTTCACACCGACACTAATTGATATAAATACTTCATATGACAGGTGATACAATAGCTGACAATTTGAAGACCTACTTGAATAGAATTAACTTGTTATCTCGAAACGTCAGCTCAAACGAAGGATTAAGTATCAGTATTTTTTATTTTCCTTTCCTAAACTGGATATGATTATAACAAAAAGACAGACAGGCGGACGGGCAGACAGACAGACAGATAGATGAGATTACTAAAGTTTCATTGCAGATAGACTTATTGACTGAAAAGTGAGTGAAATATTTCTTTGTGGTAATAGAGTATTTGTGTAATGAGATATTGGTCAATTTAAGAAAAAGAAAAATGTTTTTTTATAAGGCAATCAGAGCCGGTCGCATAGATAGTCAAATAAGTTGACTTATTGGGCCCCCTTACCCCACGCCCCAACTCCCTACGTGATCTTTTTACCGTACAATCTCACCGTCTTACGCTTTAAGAACCCTATCCTGCGTGATGGCCAAGAGTCCCCCCCAAAAAAAAACGGTCCTGCAGGAGATATTGTAAATGTCTACCGACCATAACGCCCAGCAGAGCGCGGTCCTGGATACAGGGTGATAGGTACAAGTTTTATTCACATCCTAGATGAACTAGTCTTAATGATGGCTTGACCCAGTTC
>JAGDYQ010000013.1:10816144-10824651 GCA_021962125.1 Bulinus truncatus
CTATTGAAACTGATTTGTACATTTTTTTTTTCCTTCGTATGTGAACAACATTGAATTAGTTGAAGATTTTCTCCAAAGGATGTGTCTAGTAGTGTGCACCGTTGTGTTCATTTAAGGATGTGTTCGGTGCGTGTAGTCACTGTAAGGATGAGAAGAAATATCAATGGTTCTCAAGGGGAATCGAACCAGAGAGCCTCAGATCGACAGTCGGGCGCTTTACCACACGATCATCCGTCCCCAACGTGTTCAGTTGTGTACATCCATCATGTTCAGTTGAGTACACCATCTATATTGTACATCATCATGCTGGGTGAGAAAAAATATAATATATATAAAAGCCATTTGGGCTCTGCGTTAAATCGAGAGTAAAGAATTAATACAACAGTATTCCAGTTTAAAATACAATCATGAAAAAATCGGATCTGCCCAAAACCAAAAATAACCTAGCCTACCGATCAAGCCTAAGGGGATATAACTTTATGCAAAGGTTTTGCAGGGTACAGCTAGTATTCTATATTAGTTAAGTGATATCACATTCAAATGTTAATTAGCCAAAATTTGTTGTACATCAGAGCCAGCAATGAGTTTTCTCTTTATATAGAAACAAAATCATTAATAGTTTGATTGAGTTTTATTTTATTATACAAATCCAGAATGAAATATTACATTAAAAAAAAATAAACGATGTACATACATATAGGCCTACATTAACTAAAAATAACTTTGGTGAAGAAAAGACAACGTCTAGTATTTTTCACTAATGTGCAGTCAAACATGGAATGAAAACAAAATCTGAAAGCTAAAAGAATATTGAAGGAAAAAGAACTCCGGTACAATGTGTGGATGTATTGTATGTTTAAATATTACTAAAAGGGACATAAACATTCAAATGAAGATACTCTTAGCAAAACAGCATTGCCTCCCATGTTTAGTAGATCTGAATAGGGATTTTAACACCATGTATATAGTGTATATTTCGAATTTCATCAAATGTTTAATTTACATGTGGTTATAATTATTGAAAAGTACTATATTCTTATGGAGGGAAAAAAAACAGATTCATCCGTTTATAAATATATTATTTACATTTTTGTAGGATGTGCGTTTTGTACAGTTCACCACAATCTACAAAAACACAGCCTTTGAATTATGTAACCATAATGAGATTGAACACCAATATGATCAGTGCTTTTTTTGTAAAAAAAAATTGAGTGCCTGTACTCAGTGATGGATTGCCTAACTTTTAACTACCAGTTCGCAGTTTCGCATTTTATATTTTAATTCTTATTGCGCACAATTTTGAAATAATTCAATTATAACAAATTAATAATATAATAAATTAATAATAAACGTTAAAATACAAGAAAAGTAATGATTTTTTCCCAACATTGAAAAAGACGTACCAGCACAAAAAAAGCACTGAATATGATGATTAGCTAAATAATATGATGGTGAGTGAAATCTGGTCTGCTATTGAAGAATATTAATTAATTTTGAAGCTGCTCTGGTGGATCATGATTAGTTCTATTGTTATTGTTTTTAACTTGAGGAATGTAATAGTTCAAAATATAAAAGATCTATTATTTTTTCTTTATTTTAATAATTATATGTAAATGTTTACAATTGTATTATTCTTTAAAATTTTACTGTAATTAGTGTAATAACTCTTAAAGTTTAAAAAAAATACTACATGTATTGTGTAAAAGGTCTATCATTGCAAACAGGTCCACGGTAAAAAAGACATATACTTATAGTCTTAAGCAAAGTGAACGAGCTGGGTTCAATGAAAACAACCATGTTTAAGTCCAATGGTATCCTAGGCCCTTAGATTGTGGTCTGTGAAATCAATCACAATTTTCTTCAAAAAATAACTCATTCAACTGAAATGCCTTTATAAGTAACCCAATTTCAGCAATGTTTTTTTTCCTTCAAGAAATTTCAGCTTTGTTTATAATAGAAAAATAGATTTTTGTACAAACAATGCTACGAATCTTTCAATTAATCAAACACACTGAGGAAGATAAATAATGCTGCAGATAGCTGAAAAATAAAAGCACTATTCACATTATCCAAAGTACATATAAATATATTTTTTAAGATCATTCATTTCTCAGCAGTTCTGAAATTTCTATAACATGACTTCATTATGTCTCATTCAAATGTAAAAAATTCACAAAAATATTTATGTATAAAAGACAACGTTCATTTGGTAAAGAAATTTTTTTTTTAAATGAAGTGAATCCAGTTTAGCGAGAGTTCCACAAAGGCTTTGATATGACAATCTTGGTGACTTGTGCTTCCTTAATGTCTCTACAGCCACCCAGTAAAGCCATTCTGTCAGTCAAGGTGGTTCTCAAGACGTGAATGATTATACTTGATCATCAGCTCTCATCTGTTGTTGTCTTACTGTCTCTTTCTGTCACTGTTTCACTGCCTCGACCATTCAGATTGGTTTTCTCATTGACACCTTTGAAATTTAAAGAAATATTTTAACTTCGACATTGTACAAAATTGTATGTATCAAAACTTCACAAGCACATTTTATTACTCACAATTTGTTTTCAGTCTATGCAATTTTTTTTAAGTTGTAGAATCATGTCGGTTAACAGCGATACATAAGTCCATAATTTGTAGAATCATGTCAGTTTACAGCAATACATAAGTCGATAAGTCATTTTGATGGATTCCGCCTCTGTGGTGACCAATGTTCCCTCTAAGGTGTGATATGAAGTGAGCAAAAAATTTTGTCTCTGAGCGACATTTTGTTTTGAGGCCAAAATTTGTGAGCGATTTAAGCAATGTTGTCCGTCGGACTGAGTGATCGTACGTATAGTATGAGCGACGCTCTGAATTCGTGTGAGCGATCGCTCACTTGCTCAGCTTAGAGGGAACATTGGTGGTGACCAGGTGGTTGTTTTTTTTTTTTTCAAATTAATCTTCACAAATCCTTATTGTCAATACAGCTTAGCATTATTTCTAACAAAGTTAATAAAAAATCATAATAAAAAGACTAATTATTGTTTATTAACATGACCAGATTTCTGTAATCTTCATTCTCTCTGTATAGCACTTTTAAGGGTGTAGGGCTTTAAGGAAATAAAAACTTTATAAGGGGCCAAATAGTCAGAGTCAAGGCTGGGGGCCCAACAATCAGATTCAAGGCTGGGGGCCCAACAATCAGAGTCAAGTCTGGTTAGCCCAACGCACGTTCAGGCCTCCACGTGGCGCGGGTGGAAATGCCGAGGTAGGGGACGAGAGAGTTCAGAATTACACACATGAATACCCCTGCCCGGCCAACCAACTGAACATAGCGACAAATGCGAACCACGACTGTGTGTGGCCGAAAAAATCGGCTTCCCAGTACAGGCTCGCTAATGCGAAACGAGATACGATATCACCCCCCCCCCACCCCCCGCCGCTCTTGGGAGGCGTGAATCTGATCGGAGTCCGTAGCATGGCACAAACCTTGATGGATACGTAAAAAATTCACACGCGGCACACACCGCTCGACCGCTAGTCTCGTAAGGTCCCCCCCGGGGGACCAGCAAAACGTAAATTGGTGGCATCGTTTCTGACGTGGGTCAAACACATCGGACCTTTACAGTACGCGTGGCTGGTCGGGGCTGTTCGTCTGGAGGATTCCTGAGACCCACACCCGGCCGGCTCCATGGAGGCTGAGGTCATTCCTAGGGGCCGGCTGACTTCATGTCTGGTAGAAGACAATAAAGACTACCAAATCCCGAAAGATAACTGGTTGATCCTAACACAATGATCGAGGGTAATCGCCGCCACCTAACTCACCCCTGGCCGAGGGGACGTGTACTCTTTGCTCGTTTGAGACCGTGGAGAGGCAGAAGGCTCTAGAGACCGAGTATCCCAGTAGCCAGCGCTTAAGGGAAGCCCGAACTAAAGATGCTTGTCTAAGTCCCGTGGTGGTCATAAAAAAGCCACTATACGG
Source organism: Bulinus truncatus (assembly GCA_021962125.1). Classification (NCBI taxonomy): domain Eukaryota; kingdom Metazoa; phylum Mollusca; class Gastropoda; family Planorbidae; genus Bulinus; species Bulinus truncatus. The sequence continues at coordinate 10,820,103 of JAGDYQ010000013.1, forward strand.
AGTTAATGTGAAAGTGGTCGATAACATACGCAACTTACGGGGGACCTCCGAACGACTCTAGGGGGCCCTTACATACTAAGAACGAGTGCACGAAAGACAGCCAAACCACAAACGTCCGCTTGAGACCAACAGGTCGAGGAAACTGCCAATGGCACCTTAACTTGGGTCCGCTGAACGCCTCTAGGGGGACCCCCGCTAGCACAGCGATATAAGGGAAGAAGTGAGCGCCCGGTGTGGTCGATACTGTTTCCGCACGCACGCATTGCACAGCCTGCCCCGCGACGGCAGATCGGGCCTTTGAGAAAAAAGCCATACCAACCCACTCTCTTATAAAGTCTCTAACTTTTAAACTGAGACGAAATGAAGGTAGCACATGACGGACCAAGACCTGGTGTGCCCCGGATCGGGCCTCCTTGTCTGCGCCTCCCGGCAGTCCGCGGCAGCACCAGAGCATTGGGGCATAAACAAATCATGACCATTACACCAAATTCAATTAAACCCGGGTATGGGCAGACCCTAACAGGCCCCGCGCGTCGGTATTCGGGAGGCAGTGCCGGCCTCGAAAAATTAGCTACTGTAATCCCCGTTCCCCGGATACGGGGGAGACCGGGGTTCGAAAAATCGACCGCTCCCCCAACGGTTACGAACTTGGAAACGTCAAAGGATACGGCAAAGATCACGAATTTTTTCACGAAGGTGGGCCAACGGGTGGCCCGCACTTCCGCGGGAGGATGTCCCCCTCCCCCGTCAGTTAGCAAAGGAAAGAAGGGTGCCAAAAGCACTAAGGAAAGTGGCAACGATACCTTCAAGGTAGTCCACCTGAATGTCAACGGTCTGGCTTGCAAAAGCCTCGAAGTTCAGAAACTGCTAAATGAACACGATGTTGATGTGGCTATGTTCCAGGAGTGTCGATTGAAAGGAAAACGGCCCACGTCATTGATGGGATTCTCGGCCTACCAGTGTGCCTGCACAAACTGCCGTGGGTTAGTCACCTACGTCAGAAATCCCCTGACCGCTCTTTTGGGGGAGAAAACTGCTGCTAGCCGCGGAGAAACCGATGCCCTGACTGTTGAGGTCGTCAAGGGGGGGAGGAGGTACACTTGCACTAACGTGTACAACCCTCCAAAGACAAGGCTAACGATGGGGGTCCCTAACCCTATTCTCAGTAACACAATTATCGGTGGAGATTTCAACGCGGCATCCCCGGCGTGGGGATACGAACAGACCGACGCGGCAGGTCACGAGGTCGAGGAGTTGTGCAACAGCTCAAACCTCATCCGAATGCAAGACAGAAACTCCAAACCCACTCTCCTCCATTCTGGCAACGGTTCCGAATCGAGACCGGACCTAACGCTGATATCCGCGGACATCGAGTCCAACGCGACGGTTGAGGTGCTTGGCGATGTGGGCTCTGACCATAAGCCAGTCCTCGTAGTGGTGAACATGAGTAGACACACCACAAAACCCAGTAACACAAGAACCGCCTGGGTGTACGACAAAGCCAACTGGGATCACTTCAGTGCCTACACGGACCAGGCGCTGAAGGAGATCGAGACGGACGTTGGTACGGTTGACGAGGTATACGGGAAAATCATAAGTGCGATCTTAGGTGCCGCGAAATGGAGTATCCCCAGACCTAACACAAAGCACAAGTACCGACCATTTTGGACTTCAGCCCTAGACAGACTCGTCCGGAAACGGAAGTTGGCACGAAAGCGAGCCGCCAAGGAGAAATCCCAGGAGGAAGCCGAGAATACAATCGGGCTAACGAGGCAGTCAGAAGGGCGTCCGCTGATGAGAAGAGGCGGAAATGGACGGAAACGTGTGAAAAGTTGGATATGGCGGATGGCAGAAAGGCGTGGAGACTATTGAGAAACCTTACTGGTGCCGGAACAGCCTGGAACCCGACTCCTCTGCAGACAGACCACGGTCTGGTTGTCAGCGATGACCAACGAGCTGCTCTGCTCAAAAGACTTTTTGCGGGGGTTTCGAATGCCGACAAAAAGTCATAAGCGTCCCAAGCCTGGGACAAAATCCGTAAGGCGGAAGAGAGAAAACCGGTCAATGAGTCACAGGCGGACACGTTCACGGTACCCCTAACCCTCACTGAGCTAGACCACGCTATCCGACAGAGCAAAAACAGGAAAGCACCAGGCGCGGACTTAATCAGTAACGAGATGATAAGTCACCAGGGACCCTTGGGCAAGGTCCGGTTACTCCAGTTCATCAACCGCACGTGGGTGACTGGAGAGCTCCCTAGCAAGTGGAAGGCGGCAATCATTGTTCCAATCCTTAAGAAAGGTAAAGATCCGAGAAAAGTTGAAAGCTATAGGCCGATCTCACTGACATCATGCGTCGGAAAAACGGCAGAAAGGATGGTAAACAGAAGGCTGATGTGGTACCTCGAGAACCGAAATCTCCTAACTCCTGGCCAGGGTGGTTTCCGGCCGGAAAGAGCGCGATGGACCAGGTTACCCTGCTCACGCAGAAAATAGCCGACGGTTTCCAAAGAACGGAGGCAACATTAGCGGTGTTCCTAGACTTAAAGCAAGCATACGATCGGGTGTGGAGACAAGGTCTGTTTTTGAAACTACTGAGGCTTGGTGTCACCTCTAAGATGGTCAACGGCTTCCTCAGCAATCGCACTGTAAGCACACGGTATGGAGCGGCCGTGTCGAGGAAACTCACACTAGAGCAAGGACTCCCCCAGGGGTCAGCACTGAGTTGCACACTCTTTCTTGCGTACATAAACGACCTGTCTAGGCTGCGAGAACCTGCTATACGCCGATGACCTAGTATTTTGGAAAACGAGTAGGAATGTGGCCTTGCTCTCAGGCGCAATCCAATCCGATCTGACTACAGTTGGTTGTTATTCTAAGCTGTGGAGAATGCAGATGAACTGTGAGAAAACGGTTTATCAGCTCTTTACACTGGGGATAGACGCGCTTAAGGTGCCCATCTCGCTGAAAGTTGACGGAACGGAACTAAAAAAGGACAATGAGCCGAAGTACTTGGGAGTTACGCTAGACCGAAAGCTTTCTATGTACCAGCACGTACAAGAGGTTAAAAGGAAGGCCTCTGACAAACTGAACATGGTGAAAAAGTTGGCTAGCACGACGTGGGGATCACGGGCGGACGTGTTGAGAACTCTGTACACGGGTGCAGTGCGCTCTCAAATGGACTACAGCCTGCCAGTGCAGGTCCTTGCATCCCGAACGTCTCTAGGGTGCCTGGACACTGTACAAAACCAAGCCCTGAGACTCATCACTGGTGTCTACCGAACAACATCGATAGCGGCGGCGGAAATCGAGGCAAACGTGCCACCCTTGGGCCCAAGACGAGAGCGTGCCGTGAGGACCTCATACGAGAGGTTCAAGCGGCTGGAGGGACATTGTCCTTTGAGGAAAATGGTGGACGGATGGACGGCGCGGAAACGGATCAAACAACAGTCCTTTATGCACGTTGCACAGAGGCTGAATAGTGAGGTCCAACTCCCCACAAACCGCCTCCGACTAAAGTAGACCTCAGATGACCCTCCTGGCTTAGCTCGTCGTCTGCCAGAAGTGCGCCCGAACTTGATAGATGCATCCGCGGGAAAGCACAGTGACCCCCTGGTACTTCTCGCTGCGGCAAAGGAGACCATTGCGTCCTACCCTGAAGGCACGATTAGAGTCTACACCGACGGAAGTGTACAAGGTGAAGGCGACGACAGACGCGCAGGGTACGGTGCGTACATTGAGTATCCTGAACCCAGCTTGCGAAAACGCGACATTGCATACGGCTCGTGTGCCAATCTCTGTGTTTTTGAGTCGGAGATCAGAGCAATACAGGGAGGAACCGAAAGGTTGTGGAGCGTCTAAGGGAAGAAACAGCCTCGGCAACGGGGGTGGTCTTTCTGACGGACAGCCTCTCAGTAGTCCAGGCCATCAGTGGAGCCGGACCGAGACCGGAGAGACTGGAGGATATGACACGGGCCCTCCAGAATCTCATGCAAGACTTCGGGATTCCAGTATGGTTGCAATGGATCCCAGGTCACGCGGGAGTATTCGGAAATGAGAAGGCAGATAAAATCGCCAAGCTCGCCGCGATGCTCAACGAAGAGGGAGAGGCATGCTCCTTCGAGAACGCGCGTATTTTGATCAGAGAGGCCGAACGTGATATATGGTACAAGCGCTGGGAAGAAGGCAGTACGGGACGTGAAATTTTCAAAAATATGCCCAAACCCAATAAAGCCGATCCGCGGTGGCAGCTCCGGCGGCATAAGCAGGCCCTCATAGCACAATTCAGAACTGGTCACTGTGCAGTCGGTACATACCTGGCGCGAATAAAGGACACGCACGATCCCCGTTGTAGACGCTGCGGTGAGGTGTCAGTCATGTTTATTTCACTGTCCAGCCCTGCAGGAGTTCAGGCGGGACCCACTGGGAAACACAAAAAAAGGTCTTGAACCTATATTGATCTTTCCAGGAGTTGAGAGACACATCTACATTTATTTCAAGAGCTATAAAAGACTAGGTCTTGTGCTCAAAATACAAGAGAGGTATTTCTA
>JAGDYQ010000013.1:10825151-10872651 GCA_021962125.1 Bulinus truncatus
AAATAATTGCAGTGTAGTTTTGAAGCTACTAAATAATTTCAAATTTCAAAACACAATAAGACTTCGTCCACTCCTTGCACGAAGTTTCACAATCAACAGCTATTATACTGTGGTTGATATCTTGTAAACCTGCTTACAAGTGAAAATTCAAAGGCAGACAAATCGGATGCAGACGTAAAAGCCAGATAGAAATAATGTTCAATTGGTTTCTGGTGAGTTTGAAAAAAACTAACATTGTGGTTTATTCCAATCGCAGGTGTTGGGTCGGCGAGGTAGCGAGATTACCTATTTTGATTCAACACAGATGTTTAAATAATAAGTTACATCAGTGAGTAAAATGCTGTATAAACGAGTCGACACCAGCAGTGTGATCTGCGGCTTTTACATTGAGCTCGGAAATTTAACTTACTCAGCCATAATATTTCAGCTTAAAATAATGGGGCCATCACTTACAGTGAGCGGCACCTTGACAGAACCCAATGAATTAGTATGACCCTGCAGGTGACAAGACCTAAACAGGAACTCAATGTTTTTGCTTTGACGTTCGGTTTATCTGCTAAAGATGTTCCACTAGAGCGCTCTATAGAGAGAGACGAAATAATGCCCTCACTTCAAAAAAGGGACCCCTTCATGTATTAATTCCTATTAAATATTACGCTTAGAGGGCCCCCAAATGGATGTCCGAGCACAGTGCCCCCAAATGCCTTCGATCGGATCGACGATCAACTGACACAGTCAGCTGAATCTCCCCTGAACATTTTGATGAATCTGTCTTCTCTTTAGACTGATTTCATTAAGTATTTTATTGACAACGAGAACTATACATTGTGTTTGTACTATACATTGTGTTTGTACTATACATTGTGTTTGTACTATACATTGTGTTTGTTTTATACATTGTGTTTGTACAATACATTGTGTTTGTACAATACCATGTGTCTGTACTATATTTTGTGTTTGTACTATACATTGCGTTTGTACTATACATTGTGTTTGTACAATACCATGTGTCTGTACTATATTTTGTATTTGTACTATACATTGCGTTTGTATTATACATTGTGTTTGTATTATATATTGTGTTTGTACTATACATTGCGTTTGTATTATACATTGTGTTTGTATTATACATTGTGTCTGTATTATACCTTGTGTTTGTACTATACAGTGTGTACATACCGTACAATGTGTTCATTCTATAAAATGTATCCTCTCGTGTGTCTGTATTTATCAAACATAGCGTCACCAAAAAAAAAAAGTCACAATTTCCTCAAGAGATAAAACGTAACATTAAACAAAGTGTAAACTGTGTCAACAGAATGTCTTCGTGTGACATTTCAAGTCATTAGTACACGCAGTACCATCTCACAGGCAGTCTTTATTTCTACCCTTACAGCAATGGTCCTTACGTTATAAACGCTAACCTACAATACGGTACAAACATGGTAAAACAGCATCAGTACCTCGCTACCAACTTGAGGAGGGGTGGGGGGTCTATCTGCGGCCCCCTAGACAGACGGCAATTGGTAGCAGTGAAGAAAAAAAATTATAAAGCATGCAAATGAATATATATAAATAATAGCTGTGTGGGTTCTACGTTAAATCGAAAGTAAAGAATCAATACAACAGTATTCCAGCTTAAATCGTCCAATATAAACAATTATAATAAAACTCGGATCTGTCCGGAAACCAAAAACAATCTTAGCCTACTGATCTAACCTAAGGGGATATAACTCTATGCAAAGGTTTTGCAGGGTACAGCTAGTTTATCTGATTAGTGGTACTATTCGTTCATACGGATACTTCAAAGCTACAACACGTGCATTCTTGTGGCGCCTCTGACATTGTCTCAGGCTAATCCCCCCTACCCCCGGGGCCAAAACAACCACCTAAGAATGTCACTCGGTGTTACCTCACACGGGTACAAAAATGAGAGAGAGAGAGAGAGAGAGAGAGAGAGCGAGAGAGAGAGAGAGGTCAATTGTAAGTCTGTGAGGACCACTGCATAAACTCTAATTCTGTAGTACCAAGTCTGTTTGTTTCACTCAATCGAAAAGTTTATAATCGATGGAGAAAACTTTAAAACATCTAACGCCATCCAGTGAGCATCTCTGTGAGCAGACGTCAGCATGTGCCAGGTAAGCGGGGTGAAACAAAAATATGTTTAATAGGTGTCAATTGTGTGCCAGAAATAGAAGACATTTGATTGAAACACACGTACCGTGACACGCAAAAAATACGTTCACTGTCAAAGTAACGAATTACAAACATGGCTACAAATACTTCTTAATATTATCCATGTGTAGAGTGTACAGATGTACTTGCGTGTACAAATGTACTTGTAAGCAGTGCTATTTTTCTTTTTAAAAAAAAAAGACACCGTCGTGTCATAAAGAAATAACATAAAAAAATGGTGCAGTAAACAAAAGTCTACACTGAAAATAGTGCAGTAAACATAAGACTACACTGAAAATAATGCAGTAAACAAAAGTCTACACAGAAAATAGTGCAGTAAACAAAAGTCTACACTGAAAATAGTGCAGTAAACACAAGTCTACAGAAAATAGTGCAGTAAACAAAAGTCTACACTGAAAATAGTGCAGTAAACAAAAGTCTACAGAAAATAGTGCAGTAAACAAAAGTCTACGGGAAAAAGGTGGCGTTCCGGTGCGTTCCGCCAGAAAAAAAAGCACTGCTTGTGAGTTGTCCATAAATCCTTTTCCAACGTCTGCACAAATATAAGCAAATACCAAACGTGTAGTAACTCAACAATATAAAATGTTCATATTAAAGTATTACTCAGACCTTTTGAATTGTTTTAGCAGCACGACTTTATTTTTAGGACCAAAATAAATCGAGTGTACAATTAATTAGTGTGTGTTTGTTTCGACAGAAACGGCCTTTATTACCGTGGGGTGGGGAGGTAAAGATGACGCGGTGCCTCTTTGATGGTTATCATTTGCCCGGCCCGCGGAAAGGGGGGGGGGGGCTAGTTTTATTACAGCCAGCTGACACACAAAAATTTCTATACCCCCCTCCCCCACCCTTTATTTAAACGATGGTGCTGGGACAGTCACCCTTGTCTCCCCCACCCCACCCTACCCTATGACCGCCTCTGATTTGTTGCTATTTATATATGTCTATATCAGTGTGTGTATAGACTTACCTGTGTATGTGTGTGTGTGTGTGTGTCTGAGTGAGAGAGACAGAGACAGAGACAGGGAGACAGAGAGTCTGCGCACTTGTGATTAGTGCGAACTAAATAAGACCATGATTCATACATATCAACAGTGACTATTTTATCAGAGATCAAATATCAGTCAGATGAGATCGCCTAATGATGCTGACCGTTCCATCATTACACAAGACTATTTGATACTATCATATATCCATTGTAAAATCTACGGCTGTAACTCCAGCTGGTAGTAGTATACTGTTACTGTTGATGTGTACACATACATAAAATGCACCACGACCACGTTGTGCTGAGCACAGATAAACTCTCACGCAAACTTCCCGTACTCAGTTCAACTTACGTTAATAAACATCTTAGAAACAAAAACTATTTCATTAAGTCATTGACCTGTATGCTAAACTATTAGGTCACGGCTGGGCGACCCATAGTTTTAGTGCATTGGCATGACGTCATGAAGCTCAGATGGCGCCTGCAGTATCACTTAAAAGGTAAACGGCCAATGATCCAATTTCCTTGAAAAACATACTCCATTATTTTCTTTCTACCCCCTCCCAATCCAAAGTCCTCAATTCGTTTGTCTGAGAGAGTATGTGCGTGTCCAGCAGGAAGCAAGTGCCTATATAGTAGTACAAGACATTGATGTATTACTACACTATACGCTGCTATCAAATGTTGGACCACTCAAGTCATCACTTAAGAAGAGGAGTAGGCGTCCCACACTGAGTCAATGCAATACGATCATGTTTCACTTGCACGGACAACCTGTGAGTTTCGAACCAAAGGCCATTTCCGGTGAACCATGACTCGGCTGCAGTCTATAAATAGATTTGTACGTTTATTCGCTGAATGGCTTAAGTTTTAGTGGTTTTTTTTTATTAATTTTTTTATTTTATTTTATTTGGTGTAAATCAACTCTTTGTATTTACAGTCACGAACATGCCTCAGTCTTTGAAGGTGCCTACTAGACTGACCTCCCTACGTCTGGAAAGGGGGAGGGGGCAGGGGATGTGTGATATGAGAAGTACTGTTCGGTATATCATAGCCTTACCATATGAAAAGGCACTAACATCGATGTTTTCATGAAAGGAATGCAGGTGTCTTGTTTTCAGCATCAATTTGGCCAATGCATCTCTCTCTCTCTCTCTCTCTCTCTCTCTCTCTCTCTGTGTGTGTGTGCGTGTGTGTGTGTGTGTGTGAAGTCTCTGTAAGGATGAGATGGAATCTCTTAAATCGTATAAACCATTCAAAGGGACGGTTTTTATAATACCATTATTTCATTCCCACCATAGCCGATGGTGCAACGGCTAGTGAGGCACCACAGGAGATATAGCGGGAACTTTCAACATGACCTGAAATATCCATTTATCCTCACTAGAGATCGAACCTGGCACCCTCTGGTCGACAGTCTCGCACGTTTTCCCTACTGCATTACCGTCCATCCCCTTGATGTATATCTGTAGACCCGTTCATTACCATCCATCCCCTTGATGTGTATCTGTAGATTCGTTCATTAACATCCATCCCCATATCTGCAGACCCGTTCATTACCATCCATCTCCTTGATGTATATCTGTAGACCCATTCATTCAACAGTTTAACTGTCTTTTAAAGGCCAGAAACTGGAGCAAAACAACTATGTTTATGTTTGCGTGATTTTTTGTTTCTTTTCAATTAAATGATAAGAAATGAATCGTTGGTTTTTCTACCAAATACAAACTCACACAATAACAACAAACACTACCAAATACAAACTCACACAATAACAACAAACACTACCAAATACAAACTCACACAATAACAACAAACACTCCCAAATACAAACTCACACAATAACAACAAACACTACCAAAGTTTATTTATCACATCAGGTAATCCATCAATGTCATGCTTAGACTGAAATTCCGCCATAATTAAAATATATGTATCAACGGTTCTCACACAAATTCTCAGTTTATTGAAATAAAAATGTAACACATTTTTATATAGAAACCTGAATGTTGAATTTTTTTTCCATGCTGCGGTAATTAATTTATCATTATTAAATTGTTATAAATTAAAGTAATTTTGTTTTTGTTAAATACCGTGAAAACATTTTGTCGCTACAATGAAACAAATATTGAGAAACACTGAAAATAGTTTTCATCTTGAATGTGTAATTTAAAACACTGAAATGGCAGACGATACCAACAGTTGTTGTTTATAAATAGGGCAATTTTCTTGTCAATGAACCAGGACAAACAATTATTTCCATTATTAATATATTTTTTAAAAATAATATAACACATTCCTTAACAGATTGTAGACAGACGTCTGATACATTGGATGGGAATTTGTCGATCATAGAAACTAATAAACTACCCAAAGACTACCCACAATGATTCATTTGTGCCGATATTTCAGAATGTTTACTGTAGCAAATAGTGACGTGGGGGAACAGCATTATTACGTCAGGTGCTGCACATGAAGTCTAAAAATAGTCGTTAATACATTTTTTTTTTAAATAAAATAAATCTATTCAGTGAAATTAAAAAGTCTTTACCCGGAAAGAAATGTAGCGAGGGGCGGGAGCGGTTCGGTAGACAGAATATCTGGCTGAAATATCAATACACGTAGGAGGGACTGGTATTGATACACATGAAGACTCGGTATGGGCGGTAAATGGGGTAAAGGGGTTATTACATTGTTGTGTATGAGAACAAATGTTTGGAGATAACAAGAACAAAAGGTGACGCCCTTACATTGTTTAACGTAAGATTGTTTTTCTACACCATGCTAAATTTAATTTTAAAAAAAAGGCAAAGCGAAAAAAATGTCTCCAGGATTTTGATTTTTATAAGTGTGACATTCACAGCCATACAAAACATTACATTACCCCCCACCCCACACACACACACACACATAAACACATACACACACAATGCCCTACTTTCAATGTATATACACTATCAGCTATAAAATTCAACACAAAGGCAACATACTTAATAAGTAAGAAGGTTTAGAGATTGGTTCATAGCTTGGTTCATCGTCGTGGCATCCGAATATGGGTCATATGTACTAATGACGGAATGGCATACATAGAGAGAGTTTGAAAAATGGCATACAAAGAGAGAGTCTGAAAAATGGCATACAAAGAGAGAGTTTGAAAAATGGCATACAAAGAGAGAGTTTGAAAAATGGCATACAAAGAGAGAGTTTGAAAAATGGCATACACAGATAACAGATGAAATATCTTTTGAAATGTCATCAGCGCTGTGGTCACATAAACAACGCATGTTTTTAAATAATAAATTTTATTAAAAAAAAAATAAACATTGGCTAAAATACTAACAAATATAAAAAAAAAATACTGATCTTTACCGACAAGTCCCCAATACAATAGACTCACACCGATGAACAGCAGTGTGCCGCCATTCGGATTTCACGGACCACTAAAATCACCAACTTCATCTCAGAGAACCTCTGAAACATGGGTTTATTCCCGTGGACCACTAAATTCATAGGTTTATTTCCCGTGGACCACTAAATTCATGGGTTTATTTCCCGTGGACCACTAAATTCATGGGTTTATTCCCGTGGACCACTAAATTCTTAGGTTTATTTCCCGTGGACCACTAAATTCATGGGTTTATTCCCGTGGACCACTAAATTCTTAGGTTTATTCCCGCACTAAAACTATCATTCTTATTCCCGTACCCCCCTCCTTTTCCCAATGTATGTGTGTGTGGCCATTAGTGTGTAATGATCAAATCATTCAATAAGAAATTAGATTCAATATTCCTTTTCTCTTTATCACGTGATTGATTCAATATAATTTCCGTGGACCAGCTCAATTTTCTCGTTGTCCACTAACAACGGTTGCCGCCAAATCATGTTACAAAAGTAGTCGATTGTTACATTATGTTACACTCCACTGAGCTTCTGATCTTTCTTTAACTTACTCCTCAGTAAGTCAAAGTAAAATGATCGGAAAATGTAATTGACAAATTTGATATCAAAATGACTTCAAGTTTGCTTTTAAAATGTTTTTTTTTGACTCGTCCAGTAATACGCTGACAATTTTTTTTAATAATTATTGTTTTATTTCATCTTTGAAAGTATCTGGTGTACGGATTAAAGTACTGTGCTTAGACTCTTCCACATTTTTGTTGTAACAGAACAGCTAATTATAGTATCAGCACTCCTAGATCAGTCAGAAACGCGTGACAAATGACATAATCCACGGATGGCCACACGTGTTGTCATTCAGAGCCCGGGGGGGCAATTGTTTACATTGTTAAAAGTGCTTTGATTGCAAAGGTGTACCCCGTAAAGTTGTTTTCTTTTTACAGTAGGCCAGATACTGTTATTAACAGTTACCACCATTGGGTAGCTGGCTTAGTTCTTGTACATCTCAACACAGTGGTTAGTGAGACACCATGGGGGCATAACATGGGTAACTGGCGTCTCAGATAGATAGATAGATAGATAGATAGATAGATAGATAGATAGATAGATAGATAGATAGACAGAGAGACAGACAGATAGATAGATAGATAGATAGATAGATAGACAGACAGACAGACAGACAGACAGACAGACAGACAGACAGACAGATAGATAGACAGATAGATAGACAGATAGATAGACAGATAGATAGATAGATAGATAGATAGATAGATAGATAGATAGATAGATAGATAGATAGATAGATAGATAGATAGATACTTGCATATAATGAATGTACTACAATGCACTTCAGCTACTCAGTGAAAGAACAAAACAAAAAAAACCCAAGTGTTAAATTTGTTTACTAAAGAGTATGTTTCTGCTCTTACAACCTTTGACCTTTTTAGCCAGTGAGACTTAGTTGCATCAATCAAATCATTTTGAGGGTATAAAAAAAAAACTGTTTTGGGGAAAAGAAAATAAACATTAATAAAAACTTTGGTAGAGAAAACTAGATCGGCTCAAATAGGTGTCAGAAGAAGCAATAAAAGGTGACCATGACACTGGTAAGCAAATAAATGACCATGACACCGGCAAATAAATAAGTGGAGCAAAACTTCCTATTATTTAACAGTAGAAAACAATATTTTTAAAGTATTGCTCAATGGACAGCGGTGGGCGGTGGTGTTTTCCTAAGGAAATATTTCAATAAACAATGTCATCTTTCTTCAATAACAACACTCTCACGACACGGTGCCAACTCCGAGTTATTTCATCATCAAAGAAAAAAAAAATCACAACAACACCGGTACAATTTAATATAAGAAAATTGGGTAGGGTGGTAACAAGTTATGAAAACACAAAATAGAAGTCAGACAACCACATCAAAAAGAGTTGTAACACCCCCCCCCCGCACCCCCATGTGGAATTCAACATCAATCTTGTGAACAAAATCACTTCCGCCAGTTGGTGATATTTTTCTCTTAGCGTGCTGTGATCAGGGAAAGGGGGGGGGGGTGAAAAAAAGGGGGAGTTCCATTCGATATATCGATTCTAAAATTGTCCTAATTGTTCTTAACTAAATATTGCTGCTATCAGTGTGACAAGAGTATCGATGTTAGGATTTCCCTTGCACATTCAAGTTACGATACCTCACAGAGAAATGTGCTGGCGACTGGGAAAAGGGGAGGGGGGGGGAGAGATATTGGTTACTTATCGTAAAGAAAACAAAAATAACTTCCAGGAATATTTATAACGCCAGGGCGTGAATGATGGAAGGAATTCGAGGAGAAGGTGGGGCGCTTTGTACTGTGATAAACAAAACTGTTGTGATGTCGTCAGAGAGATCCCACGTAGTACGGAGTTCACAAATGAGAAATACCATCCTGTTTGTGTTTGTCTCTTGGTTTGGGATGTTTGCTTCTTGCTGTTTGTTTCTTGCTGTTTGTTTGTTTCTTGCTGTTTGTTGAACTAATTACATCTTTGAATACATTATTATTGAGCTGACCGGTGACATTCAGCAATTACGCCTAACGAGAATATTTGAGAGTGCTTAAAGGGGAATGGCTTCTGGCTAAATATATATTTAATAGCTGAGTATATATCTTCTGGCTTAGTACATATAGTGTATGTGTCTACTGGCAATGTATATATCTACTGGCTATGTATATACCTACTGGCAATTTATATATCTTCTGCCAATTTATATATCTACTGGCTGTGTATATATCTACTAGCTGTGTATATCTACTAGATGTGTGTATATCTACTGGCTGTGTATATATCTACTGGCTATGTATATATCTACTGGCTGTTATATATCTACTATTGTGTATTGCTCCTTTGGCTAAGTATTGCTCTACTGTCCGAGTATTAACCTAATGACTGGGTATTGATCTATTAGATGTGTATTGACGGTATCCTGTACCGAAGTAGTGACACTGGACTGTCTTTTGTTTACTTTCTTTTAATCCAAGCAACTGATCTCTAAAACAGTTATGAAGATTAACTTAACTTGTATTCCAGTCACACTTACTAAGCTACTATGGCTCCAAGTTTTGGCAACTTTCGATATAAACAGGCAAAATTGTTTAACAGCTTTTAACTGCATGTTAAACATCCTTCACTTGATGTGATGTGTTTAATTTCCTTACATGGAGTGATTCTTTTTTTACATTCTTCACTTGATGTGATGTGTTTAATTTCCTTACATGGAGTGATCTTTTTTACATTCTTTACTTGTTCTGATGTTTTTACATTTTTAACTTGGTGTGATCTTTTAAAGACAAAAACTGAACTAAATTTCGTGATATAAGATTTTACTCTGTAGTGATGTGTCAAATTCTTCATGGGGACTCGGGTGTTACAAACTATGTCATAGCTACACACAATTGTTTTGTTCCTATTTTCCCATAATTGCATAAATATGTCGCCTTTTTATAAAACAAAATAATGACTTGTAAATGGGTGTGACTGTATGTGATCAGAGGGGGCCCCCATGAGTTGAAATTAATCAGAAGCCCAATGTTACCTGACGGCAACCGTGATGTTAGCATACAAACCGAGACATACAGATGTTAGACAGTCAGACAGGTGAGAGACCTTTCAGACAGAAGAGAGACGGTCAGACAGGTGAGAGACGGTCAGACAGGTGAGAGACGGTCAGACAGGTGAGAGACGGTCAGACAGGTGAAAGATGGTCAGACAGACAAATAAAAGGGCAGGTAGGCAGATAGACAGTTAGATAGTTAGGCAGAAAGGCAGGCAGGCAATTAGATAGATAGATAGATAGATAGATAGATAGATAGATAGATAGATAGATAGATAGATAGATAGATAGATAGATAGATAGATAGATAGATAGATAGATAGATAGATAGATAGATAGATAGATAGATAGATAGATAGATAGATAGATAGATAGATAGATAGATAGATAGATAGATAGATATTTCCACGCCGACGCTAATAATGCAATTACCACTCAAAGAAATTCCTTTTTTTTTAACTAGTTCATGTTTGGTTGTCAAGGCAACATGCCTGCAGATTAATATTTATATGTGCTATTGTTATATATTATGTTCAAAGTTCATTGCGGTAAATAAAGTATATATAATCGATTTTATCTATAAAAAAAAACGTGTGTTTAGATAACTGTACTCTTTTGGCAAAATACGACATCGTAATGCACCTATTGTTTGTTTTATTTTTTTTAATAAAGAAATGTCCTCAATAAATGTGTTTGTTCGTATAAAGAAATTATTTATTGTATACAATAATAACAATATGAACATTGTCCATGTAGAAATTGTAGATCCTGATGTTTGTAGTTTCTGTGCAGGCTCTAAGTTGTGATGACACCTGTGTGCGTCCAACAGAGTTCAATTTTAATTACATATTCAGCGAATTCAGAGTGGTTCTTATTTTCATACCTGAAACTTCTAACAAACAATATGGCAGGACGTGAAGTTGATTTGTTGAAATAACCGAGTCGCGAATAGAAAAAAAATAACAGCTAACAAACAATATGGCAGGACGTGAAGTTGATTTGTTGAAATAACCGAGTAGTGAATAGAAAAAAATAACAGCTAACAACAATATGGCAGGACGCGAAGTTGATTTGTTGAAATAACCGAGACGCGAATAGAAAAAAATTACAGCTAACAAACAATATGGCAGGACGCGAAGTTGATTTGTTGAAATAACCGAGACGTGAATAGAAAAAAAGTTTTAAAATAAATGAAATTGAATTAAAATTAAATCTGCTCGTTATTGCAGAGGCGAAGCGAGGGGTCGGGCAAGGGGGGGGGCATCATGCCCCGTGCTCTACTTACAAAGGGGCGCCAAATGGTATATTTTACGTATAATATTATATGGTTTTCGAATGGGGGGCGTTAAAAAAGTAGTAAAAAGGTATTGTGCCCCGGGCGCGAGTTAAGCTCGTTACGTCACTGCGTTATTGGTCCGGGCCAGGCCAGGTCATTTTGTTTTCCACGAACTACCTCACTACCTTCCCGCCATCACATTTCGCTGAACTTTGTGAACCGTCTGGAAAGAATTTACGTCACCATCCCGCCCCACCCTGTTAATACCGCGTGACGCTGGTGGGTTGAATTCGCGAAACTTCGTCGTGCGCAGTCTCATCCAGTAAGTCACCAGTCACCACTGTAACGATCTGGATAGTCTCATCCAGTAAGTCACCAGTCACCACTGTAACGATCTGGATAGTCTCATCCAGTAAGTCACCAGTCACCACTGTAACGATCTGGATAGTCTCATCCAGTAAGTCACCATCACCACTATAACGATCTGGATAGTCTCATCCAGTAAGTCACCAGTCACCACTGTAACGATCTGGATAGTCTCATCCAGTAAGTCACCATCACCACTATAACGATCTCGACGCAAGCTAAATCACAACTGCAAAAATACTCATTCAATTTTAACACATTAATAATATAATAAATTAATAATAAACGTTAAGATACAAGAAAAGTAATTTTTATTCCCCACATTGAAAAAGGTGCCGGTACGCCGTGCAGGTGCGTACCGGCACAAAAGAAGCACTGAGAAACATAATTAGCGACGTTACATTTCAATAGTCACAATTTAATTACTAACCATGCCGGGTCCTTTCTTTTTTTTTTGGTATTTGGTTCAGTGATGTACATTGTCTATGTTGAATAACATAATGATAATAACATAACAGACATGTACACTTGAACCGATTGTTTAATTGAGATTTATATATTAAGATTGAGTAAATATATGCATAAATAATAACTAATTAAGTTTAAAACTTTAAGTCTGAACCATTGATTTAGTTCAGAATGATTTATCAATTTCAATACCTCATCAGAAATCATTGGTCTAACAGGAGGAAGAACGATATTTCTTGAAAGCTCCCTTGTGTTTTTTATGTGGTCACTTCAACTGTCCGGTACCTGAGTGTCCAGAAACGATAATGAGGTTGTTGTTTTTGTTTTACTCTCGTCTCAATGGTCAAAGTTAACAGAGTCACGACTTCAGTACCGGACACTGTCAACTTACTACTGCAGTTGCCGACACTTAAACGGTAAACAATTGTTTATTTACCCTTACAGTTTTAGTCAAATTCAACTTGATATAAATACATAAAGTATAGAAGACCCTCAGGGCTACAGTAAAACAGTGGACAAAGCTCGAAGGGAGATGTCCTGGAAAAAAACTGTCCAAATTGTAGCGACCAACTAGGTGACCACGTGATGAAAACGGGACTGGAGAGATCGTTCCACTGTCGTGTCACTGAAGTCCCCCCGACGACAAAGTTAGTTATGGGGTTAATGATGATGAAATTGATACCGTATCATTTGGGCTAATTATTGATATGAAGCCCATACACATTTATCTGATGTTTGTTGTTGTATGACAGGCGTCATGTACAATCTTCATTTCGTGTTTGATGTTGTATGACAGATGTCATAACGAAATCTTCATTTGGTGTTTGATGTTGTATGACAGATGTCATAACGAAATCTTCATTTGGTGTTTGTTGTTGTGTGACAGATGTCATAACGAAATCTTCATTTGGTGTTTGTTGTTGTGTGACAGATGTCATAACGAAATCTTCATTTCATTTTTTATAACAGATTTCACACCGGAATATTTATATGAGATAAACAGAGTTTGATAAATATTGATGATAAAACATAAAAGTATATGACATTAAACATGTTAAAACTTTCCGTTAATTTTTCGTGTATTTTATTTTTCCACCTGAATATCTTCTGTGACAACTCCGAGAGGTTACCTCATTCGTGACACAGTCCGTAATTTTAAAAAGCAAACACGCAAACACACAAACACACACACGCACGCACGCTAGCACGCACACACACACTCGCACACACACATATATATATATATATCCACCATCCTACTTTCAAAATTCTGTATTCTCTGTTCACTTGTCCAGCCCATAACCAACATCTTCACAAAAACACACAATAAACTCTTTTTTTTTTTAAGTGCTATTCAACAACAATATGAAAACAAGGATTACATGAAGAACACTCAACTCTTACAACTAATATCTTACAACTTATGTATAACAATTAATATCTTACAACTAATGCCTTACAACTTATGTCTTACACAACTAATGTCTTACAACTAATGCCTTACAACTAATGTCTTACACAACTAATGTCTTACAACTAATGTCTTACAACTAATGTCTTACAACTATTGTCTTACAACTAATGTCTTACAACTAATGTCTTACAACTAATGTCTTACAACTAATGTCATACAACTAATGTCTTACAACTAATGTCTTACAACTAATGTCTTACAACTAATGTCTTACAACTATTGTCTTACAACTAATGTCTTGTGTTGCATCAAAATGTCAATAATGAGAACAGATAAAACTCTCCCACTATTGATTCACTCGTTTGTTGTTTTAGATTTTTTTTCCTTAAGATCAAAATGTCACAGTAACCTTACTTTTTCCCCTATTACTTAACGCCCACGCATTTTAATCTTTTGCATTTCTAATCACCGAGTCGCGTGTGTGTGTGTGTGTGTGTGTGTGTGTGCTCACCTTCTATGTACACACACTGATTGATGTCTACTCATCAATTTGATATGATCGTTCGTTAGGTTGTTTTATATTTTGATGTTTTCCTTCCTTGTGATTGTTGACGTCATGTGTTCTAGACGTTTCATTCTTTCTTAGAAACGTCACATTTTGAAATGTTTTTTATCTGAGCCATTTTTTACACTAATTACAGACGCGGCCTTACCAGTAATCGGGGCGAGTCATTTACGGGGCCTAGGGTGAGTGATATAAGTCAGGCCTAGGGTGAGTGATATAAGTCAGGCCTAGGGTGAGTGATATAAGTCAGGCCTTGGGTGAGTGATATAAGCCAGGCCTTGGGTGAGTGATATAAGCCAGGCCTTGGGTGAGTGATATAAGTCAGGCCTTGGGTGAGTGATATTAGCCAGGCCTTGGGTGAGTGATATAAGTCAGGCCTTGGGTGAGTGATATTAGCCAGGCCTAGGGTGAGTGATATTAGCCAGGCCTGAAAAAAACATTTAGTTCCGCTTCAGTTGGTTAAAAAAAATCACCCATCGGGGGGCCTAACTCTGATGCGAGGCCTGTTGCCCAAATTGCCAATCCAATCCTATGTATGTCCACCTCTGCTTCTTGACATTCTCTCTTCTCTCTCTCTCTCTCTCTCTCTCTCTGTCTCTCTCTCTCTCTCTCTGTCTCTCTCTCTCTCTGTCTCTCTCTCTCTCTGTGTCTCTCTCTCTCTTTCTCCCTCTCTCTCTCTTTCTCTCTTTCTCCCTCTCTCTCTCTTTCTCTCTTTCTCTCTCTCTCTCTCTCTGTCTCTCTCTCTCTGTCTCTCTGTCTCTCTCTCTTTCTCCCTCTCTCTCTCTTTCTCTCTTTCTCCCTCTCTCTCTTTCTCTCTCTCTCTCTCTCTCTCTCCTCTCTTTCTCTCTAGCTTTCTGCTTGTCAACAAAGAAATACTGTGTATTGCTTTGTCAGTTAGCACGTTGTGTAGTCCTGATGTTTTCGTAATGGTATAGACCTACACGTGGGTAGGTTTAGAAGAGGAGGGTGCAGGTAAAATGCTCCTAAGCGCCATGAAAGTGAAGGTATGAATATGAAATCATTGCTTCTAATATTTATTATTATTATCAAAATATTGAAAGTACTGTAATAAAAATGCATTGAGATGTACCCGTTTGTTCAATGATTGTTAGAATTCAATAACCGATGCCATGCCTAGATACTTGTGTAAAAAAAAAAATTTCACAAGGTCCTACACTCGTTTCATTGTATCGGGGCCTGGAATTTCGGCTCTGCGCCCTGCGTCATAATGCCTTTCAGCTACAGGGAAGGGAGGAGGGGGGGAGGCAAGGATAAACGTAATTCTAAAACAACATTAACAATTTTTTTTGTCTTAAATTTGACCAATAATTAAAATTGAGAGTAAAATTACCGTACTTTCCTCAAAAATACCCCTCCTCCTCCCCCCGTCCCCCTCAGCAAAGTGTAAATGGTAAGAAATATTTAAATAAATTTTTTTATATAGAAGGAAAAAACGAACATTATAAATTTAAAACAAAAAAAATTGTATAATAAGATGTGAGTATAGCCAGCCCTAGATCTAGCCCTAGCCCCAGCCAGCTATGTTTATTAGCACAGAGTAACTTGGATGGAGAGTGTCGTCATCATCTGAAGGCTGCGGCTCAACACTTCCATCATAACAACTACATACCAACACTGTACTCATTGTTACACACACACACACACTTCCATAAAAACAACCACATACCAACACTGTACTCATTGTTACACACACACACACTTCCATAAAAACTACCACATACCAACACTGTACTCATTGTTACACACACACACACTTCCATAAAAACAACCACATACCAACACTGTACTCAGTGTTACACACACACACACTTCCATAAAAACAACCACATACCAACACTGTACTCATTGTTACACACACACACACACACACACTTCCATAACGACAACCACATACCAACACTGTACTCATTGTTACACACATACACACACACTTCCATAACGACAACCACATACCAACACTGTACTCATTGTTACACACACACACACACACTTCCATAACGACAACCACATACCAACACTGTACTCATTGTTACATACACACACACTTTCATAACAACAACCACATACCAACACTGTACTCATTATTACACACACACACACACTTCCCTAACGACAACCACATACCAACACTGTACTCATTGTTACACACACACACACACTTCCATAACGACAACCACATACCAACACTGTACTCATTGTTACACACACACACACACACTTCCATAACGACAACCACATACCAACACTGTACTCATTGTTACACACACACACTTCCATAACGACAACCACATACCAACACTGTACTCATTGTTACATACACACACACTTTCATAACAACAACCACATACCAACACTGTACTCATTATTACACACACACACACACACTTCCCTAACGACAACCACATACCAACACTGTACTCATTGTTACACACACACACACACTTCCATAACGACAACCACATACCAACACTGTACTCATTGTTACACACACACACACACACTTCCATAACGACAACCACATACCAACACTGTACTCATTGTTACACACACACACACCTTCAATAACGACAACCACATACCAACACTGTACTCATTGTTACACACACACACACACACTTCCATAACGACAACCACATACCAACACTGTACTCATTGTTACACACACACATACACACTTCCATAACGACAACCACATACCAACACTGTACTCAGTGTTACACACACACACACACACTTCCATAACGACAACCACATACCAACACTGTACTCATTGTTACACACACACACACACACACTTCCATAACGACAACCACATACCAACACTGTACTCATTGTTACACACATACACACACACTTCCATAACGACAACCACATACCAACACTGTACTCATTGTTACACACACACACACACACTTCCATAACGACAACCACATACCAACACTGTACTCATTGTTACATACACACACACTTTCATAACAACAACCACATACCAACACTGTACTCATTATTACACACACACACACACACTTCCCTAACGACAACCACATACCAACACTGTACTCATTGTTACACACACACACACACTTCCATAACGACAACCACATACCAACACTGTACTCATTGTTACACACACACACACACACTTCCATAACGACAACCACATACCAACACTGTACTCATTGTTACACACACACACACTTCCATAACGACAACCACATACCAACACTGTACTCATTGTTACACACACACACACACTTCCATAACGACAACCACATACCAACACTGTACTCATTGTTACACACACACACATACACACTTCCATAACGACAACCACATACCAACACTGTACTCAGTGTTACACACACACACTTCCATAACGACAACCACATACCAACACTGTACTCATTGTTACACACACACACACACACACTTCCATAACGACAACCACATACCAACACTGTACTCATTGTTACACACACACACACACTTCCATAACGACAACCACATACCAACACTGTACTCATTGTTACACACAAAAACTCTTCCATAACGACAACCACATACCAACGTTGTACTCATTGTTACACACACACACACACTTCCATAAAAACAACCACATACCAACACTGTACTCATTGTTACACACACACACACTTCCATAAAAACAACCACATACCAACACTGTACCCATTGTTACACACACACACACTTCCATAAAAACAACCACATATCAACACTGTACTCATTGTTACACACATACACACTTCCATAAAAACAACCACATACCAACACTGTACTCATTGTTACACACACACACACACTTCCATAAAAACAACCACATACCAACACTGTACTCATTGTTACACACACACACACACACTTCCATAACGACAACCACATACCAACACTGTACTCATTGTTACATACACACACACACTTCCATAACGACAACCACATACCAACACTGTACTCATTGTTACACACACACACACACACTTCCATAACGACAACCACATACCAACACTGTACTCATTGTTACACACACACACACACTTCCATAACGACAACCACATACCAACACTGTACTCATTGTTACACACACACACACACACACTTCCATAACGACAACCACATACCAACACTGTACTCATTGTTACACACACACACACTTCCATAACGACAACCACATACCAACACTGTACTCATTGTTACACACACACACACACACTTCCATAACGACAACCACATACCAACACTGTACTCATTGTTACACACACACACACTTCCATAACGACAACCACATACCAACACTGTACTCATTGTTACACACACACACACTTCCATAACGACAACCACATACCAACACTGTACTCATTGTTACACACACACACTTCCATAACGACAACCACATACCAACACTGTACTCATTGTTACACACACACACACTTCCCTAACGATAACCACATACCAACACTGTACTCATTGTTACACACACACACACACACTTCCATAAAAACAACCACATACCAACACTGTACTCATTGTTACACACACACACACACTTCCATAACGACAACCACATACCAACACTGTATACATTGTTACACACATACACACACACTTCCATAACGACAACCACATACCAACACTGTACTCATTGTTACACACACACACACACACTTCCATAACGACAACCACATACCAACACTGTACTCATTGTTACATACACACACACTTTCATAACAACAACCACATACCAACACTGTACTCATTATTACACACACACACACACACTTCCCTAACGACAACCACATACCAACACTGTACTCATTGTTACACACACACACACACACTTCCATAACGACAACCACATACCAACACTGTACTCATTGTTACACACACACACACACACTTCCATAACGACAACCACATACCAACACTGTACTCATTGTTACACACACACACACTTCCATAACGACAACCACATACCAACACTGTACTCATTGTTACACACACACACACACACTTCCATAACGACAACCACATACCAACACTGTACTCATTGTTACACACACACACACACTTCCATAACGTCAACCACATACCAACACTGTACTCATTGTTACACACACACACACTTCCATAACGACAACCACATACCAACACTGTACTCATTGTTACACACACACACACTTCCCTAACGATAACCACATACCAACACTGTACTCATTGTTACACACACACACACACACTTCCATAAAAACAACCACATACCAACACTGTACTCATTGTTACACACACACACACACTTCCATAACGACAACCACATACCAACACTGTATACATTGTTACACACATACACACACACTTCCATAACGACAACCACATACCAACACTGTACTCATTGTTACACACACACACACACACTTCCATAACGACAACCACATACCAACACTGTACTCATTGTTACATACACACACACTTTCATAACAACAACCACATACCAACACTGTACTCATTATTACACACACACACACACACTTCCCTAACGACAACCACATACCAACACTGTACTCATTGTTACACACACACACACACTTCCATAACGACAACCACATACCAACACTGTACTCATTGTTACACACACACACACACACTTCCATAACGACAACCACATACCAACACTGTACTCATTGTTACACACACACACACTTCCATAACGACAACCACATACCAACACTGTACTCATTGTTACACACACACACACACACACTTCCATAACGACAACCACATACCAACACTGTACTCATTGTTACACACACACACACTTCCATAACGACAACCACATACCAACACTGTACTCATTGTTACACACATACACACACTTCCATAACGACAACCACATACCAACACTGTACTCATTGTTACACACACACACACACACTTCCATAACGACAACCACATACCAACACTGTACTCATTGTTACATACACACACACTTTCATAACAACAACCACATACCAACACTGTACTCATTATTACACACACACACACACACTTCCCTAACGACAACCACATACCAACACTGTACTCATTGTTACACACACACACACACTTCCATAACGACAACCACATACCAACACTGTACTCATTGTTACACACACACACACACTTCCATAACGACAACCACATACCAACACTGTACTCATTGTTACACACACACACACTTCCATAACGACAACCACATACCAACACTGTACTCATTGTTACACACACACACTTCCATAACGACAACCACATACCAACACTGTACTCATTGTTACACACACACACATACACACTTCCATAACGACAACCACATACCAACACTGTACTCAGTGTTACACACACACACTTCCATAACGACAACCACATACCAACACTGTACTCATTGTTACACACACACACACACACACACACTTCCATAACGACAACCACATACCAACACTGTACTCATTGTTACACACACACACACACACTTCCATAACGACAACCACATACCAACACTGTACTCATTGTTACACACAAAAACTCTTCCATAACGACAACCACATACCAACGTTGTACTCATTGTTACACACACACACACACTTCCATAAAAACTACCACATACCAACACTGTACCCATTGTTACACACACACACACTTCCATAAAAACAACCACATACCAACACTGTACTCATTGTTACACACATACACACTTCCATAAAAACAACCACATACCAACACTGTACTCATTGTTACACACACACACACACTTCCATAAAAACAACCACATACCAACACTGTACTCATTGTTACACACACACACACACACTTCCATAACGACAACCACATACCAACACTGTACTCATTGTTACATACACACACACACACTTCCATAACGACAACCACATACCAACACTGTACTCATTGTTACACACACACACACACACTTCCATAACGACAACCACATACCAACACTGTACTCATTGTTACACACACACACACACTTCCATAACGACAACCACATACCAACACTGTACTCATTGTTACACACACACACACTTCCATAACGACAACCACATACCAACACTGTACTCATTGTTACACACACACACACTTCCATAACGACAACCACATACCAACACTGTACTCATTGTTACACACACACACACACTTCCATAACGACAACCACATACCAACACTGTACTCATTGTTACACACACACCCTTCCATAACGACAACCACATACCAACACTGTACTCATTGTTACACACACACACACACTTCCATAACGACAACCACATACCAACACTGTACTCATTGTTACACACACACACTTCCATAACGACAACCACATACCAACACTGTACTCATTGTTACACACACACACACTTCCCTAACGATAACCACATACCAACACTGTACTCATTGTTACACACACACACACACACTTCCATAAAAACAACCACATACCAACACTGTACTCATTGTTACACACACACACTTCCATAACGACAACCACATACCAACACTGTATACATTGTTACACATACACACACACTTCCATAACGACAACCACATACCAACACTGTACTCATTGTTACACACACACACACACACTTCCATAACGACAACCACATACCAACACTGTACTCATTGTTACATACACACACACTTTCATAACAACAACCACATACCAACACTGTACTCATTATTACACACACACACACACACTTCCATAACGACAACCACATACCAACACTGTACTCATTGTTACACACACAAACACACACACTTCCATAACGACAACCACATACCAACACTGTACTCATTGTTACACACACACACACACTTCCATAACGACACCCACATACCAACACTGTACTCATTGTTACACACACACACACTTCCATAACGACAACCACATACCAACACTGTACTCATTGTTACACACACACACTTCCCCTAACGACAACCACATACCAACACTGTACTCATTGTTACACACACACACTTCCATAACGACAACCACATACCAACACTGTACTCATTGTTACACACTCACACACTTCCCTAACGACAACCACATACCAACACTGTACTCATTGTTACACACACACACTTCCATAACGACAACCACATACCGACACTGTACTCATTGTTACACACACACACAATACACACTTCCATAACGACAACCACATACCAACACTGTACTCAGTGTTACACACACACACACACTTCCATAACGACAACCACATACCAACACTTACTCATTGTTACACACACACACACTTCCATAACGACAACCACATACCGACACTGTACTCATTGTTACACACACACACACACTTCCATAAAAACAACCACATACCAACACTGTACTCATTGTTACACACACACACACTTCCATAAAAACAACCACATACCAACACTGTACTCATTGTTACACACACACACACACACACACTTCCATAACGACAACCACATACCAACACTGTACTCATTGTTACACACATACACACACACTTCCATAACGACAACCACATACCAACACTGTACTCGTTGTTACACACACACACACACTTCCATAACGACAACCACATACCAACACTGTACTCATTGTTACACACACACACACTTCCCTAACGACAACCACATACCAACACTGTACTCATTGTTACACACACACATATACACACTTCCATAACGACAACCACATACCAACACTGTACTCAGTGTTACACACACACACACACACTTCCATAACGACAACCACATACCAACACTGTACTCATTGTTACACACACACACACTTCCATAACGACAACCACATACCAACACTGTACTCATTGTTACACACACACACACACTTCCATAACGACAACCACATACCAACACTGTACTCATTGTTACACACACACACACTTCCATAACGACAACCACATACCAACACTGTACTCATTGTTACACACACACACTTCCCTAACGATAACCACATACCAACACTGTACTCATTGTTACACACACACACACACACTTCCATAAAAACAACCACATACCAACACTGTACTCATTGTTACACACACACACACACTTCCATAACGACAACCACATACCAACACTGTATACATTGTTACACACATACACACACACTTCCATAACGACAACCACATACCAACACTGTACTCATTGTTACACACACACACACACACTTCCATAACGACAACCACATACCAACACTGTACTCATTGTTACATACACACACACTTTCATAACAACAACCACATACCAACACTGTACTCATTATTACACACACACACACACTTCCATAACGACAACCACATACCAACACTGTACTCATTGTTACACACACAAACACACACACTTCCATAACGACAACCACATACCAACACTGTACTCATTGTTACACACACACACACACACTTCCATAACGACAACCACATACCAACACTGTACTCATTGTTACACACACACACACTTCCCTAACGACAACCACATACCAACACTGTACTCATTGTTACACACACACACTTCCATAACGACAACCACATACCAACACTGTACTCATTGTTACACACTCACACACTTCCCTAACGACAACCACATACCAACACTGTACTCATTGTTACACACACACACACACACTTCCATAACGACAACCACATACCGACACTGTACTCATTGTTACACACACACACATACACACTTCCATAACGACAACCACATACCAACACTGTACTCAGTGTTACACACACACACACACTTCCATAACGACAACCACATACCAACACTTACTCATTGTTACACACACACACACACTTCCATAACGACAACCACATACCGACACTGTACTCATTGTTACACACACACACACACTTCCATTAAAACAACCACATACCAACACTGTACTCATTGTTACACACACACACACTTCCATAAAAACAACCACATACCAACACTGTACTCATTGTTACACACATACACACACACTTCCATAACGACAACCACATACCAACACTGTACTCATTGTTACACACACACACACACTTCCATAACGACAACCACATACCAACACTGTACTCATTGTTACATACACACACACTTTCATAACAACAACCACATACCAACACTGTACTCATTATTATACACACACACACACACACTTCCCTAACGACAACCACATACCAACACTGTACTCATTGTTACACACACACACACACTTCCATAACGACAACCACATACCAACACTGTACTCATTGTTACACACACACACACACTTCCATAACGACAACCACATACCAACACTGTACTCATTGTTACACACACACACACTTCCCTAACGACAACCACATACCAACACTGTACTCATTGTTACACACACACATATACACACTTCCATAACGACAACCACATACCAACACTGTACTCAGTGTTACACACACACACACACACTTCCATAACGACAACCACATACCAACACTGTACTCATTGTTACACACACACACACACACTTCCATAACGACAACCACATACCAACACTGTACTCATTGTTACATACACACACACTTTCATAACAACAACCACATACCAACACTGTACTCATTATTACACACACACACACACACTTCCCTAACGACAACCACATACCAACACTGTACTCATTGTTACACACACACACACACTTCCATAACGACAACCACATACCAACACTGTACTCATTGTTACACACACACACACACACTTCCATAACGACAACCACATACCAACACTGTACTCATTGTTACACACACACACACTTCCATAACGACAACCACATACCAACACTGTACTCATTGTTACACACACACACACACACACTTCCATAACGACAACCACATACCAACACTGTACTCATTGTTACACACACACACACTTCCATAACGACAACCACATACCAACACTGTACTCATTGTTACACACATACACACACACTTCCATAACGACAACCACATACCAACACTGTACTCATTGTTACACACACACACACACACTTCCATAACGACAACCACATACCAACACTGTACTCATTGTTACATACACACACACTTTCATAACAACTACCACATACCAACACTGTACTCATTATTACACACACACACACACACTTCCCTAACGACAACCACATACCAACACTGTACTCATTGTTACACACACACACACACTTCCATAACGACAACCACATACCAACACTGTACTCATTGTTACACACACACACACACTTCCATAACGACAACCACATACCAACACTGTACTCATTGTTACACACACACACACTTCCATAACGACAACCACATACCAACACTGTACTCATTGTTACACACACACACTTCCATAACGACAACCACATACCAACACTGTACTCATTGTTACACACACACACATACACACTTCCATAACGACAACCACATACCAACACTGTACTCAGTGTTACACACACACACTTCCATAACGACAACCACATACCAACACTGTACTCATTGTTACACACACACACACACACACACACTTCCATAACGACAACCACATACCAACACTGTACTCATTGTTACACACACACACACACACTTCCATAACGACAACCACATACCAACACTGTACTCATTGTTACACACAAAAACTCTTCCATAACGACAACCACATACCAACGTTGTACTCATTGTTACACACACACACACACTTCCATAAAAACTACCACATACCAACACTGTACCCATTGTTACACACACACACACTTCCATAAAAACAACCACATACCAACACTGTACTCATTGTTACACACATACACACTTCCATAAAAACAACCACATACCAACACTGTACTCATTGTTACACACACACACACACTTCCATAAAAACAACCACATACCAACACTGTACTCATTGTTACACACACACACACACACTTCCATAACGACAACCACATACCAACACTGTACTCATTGTTACATACACACACACACTTCCATAACGACAACCACATACCAACACTGTACTCATTGTTACACACACACACACACACTTCCATAACGACAACCACATACCAACACTGTACTCATTGTTACACACACACACACACACTTCCATAACGACAACCACATACCAACACTGTACTCATTGTTACACACACACACACACACACTTCCATAACGACAACCACATACCAACACTGTACTCATTGTTACACACACACACACACTTCCATAACGACAACCACATACCAACACTGTACTCATTGTTACACACACACACACACACTTCCATAACGACAACCACATACCAACACTGTACTCATTGTTACACACACACTTCCATAACGACAACCACATACCAACACTGTACTCATTGTTACACACACACACACACTTCCATAACGACAACCACATACCAACACTGTACTCATTGTTACACACACACACACTTCCATAACGACAACCACATACCAACACTGTACTCATTGTTACACACACACACACTTCCCTAACGATAACCACATACCAACACTGTACTCATTGTTACACACACACACACACACTTCCATAAAAACAACCACATACCAACACTGTACTCATTGTTACACACACACACACTTCCATAACGACAACCACATACCAACACTGTATACATTGTTACACACATACACACACACTTCCATAACGACAACCACATACCAACACTGTACTCATTGTTACACACACACACACACACTTCCATAACGACAACCACATACCAACACTGTACTCATTGTTACATACACACACACTTTCATAACAACAACCACATACCAACACTGTACTCATTATTACACACACACACACACACTTCCATAACGACAACCACATACCAACACTGTACTCATTGTTACACACACAAACACACACACTTCCATAACGAAAACCACATACCAACACTGTACTCATTGTTACACACACACACACACACTTCCATAACGACAACCACATACCAACACTGTACTCATTGTTACACACACACACACTTCCATAACGACAACCACATACCAACACTGTACTCATTGTTACACACACACACACTTCCCTAACGACAACCACATACCAACACTGTACTCATTGTTACACACACACTTCCATAACGACAACCACATACCAACACTGTACTCATTGTTACACACTCACACACTTCCCTAACGACAACCACATACCAACACTGTACTCATTGTTACACACACACACACACTTCCATAACGACAACCACATACCGACACTGTACTCATTGTTACACACACACACATACACACTTCCATAACGACAACCACATACCAACACTGTACTCAGTGTTACACACACACACACACTTCCATAACGACAACCACATACCAACACTTACTCATTGTTACACACACACACACTTCCATAACGACAACCACATACCGACACTGTACTCATTGTTACACACACACACACACTTCCATAAAAACAACCACATACCAACACTGTACTCATTGTTACACACACACACACTTCCATAAAAACAACCACATACCAACACTGTACTCATTGTTACACACACACACACACACACACTTCCATAACGACAACCACATACCAACACTGTACTCATTGTTACACACACATACACACTTCCATAACGACAAGCACATACCAACACTGTACTCGTTGTTACACACACACACACACACTTCCACAACGACAACCACATACCAACCACTGTACTCATTGTTACACACACACACACTTCCCTAACGACAACCACATACCAACACTGTACTCATTGTTACACACACACATATACACACTTCCATAACGACAACCACATACCAACACTGTACTCAGTGTTACACACACACACACACACTTCCATAACGACAACCACATACCAACACTGTACTCATTGTTACACACACACACACTTCCATAACGACAACCACATACCAACACTGTACTCATTGTTACACACACACACACACTTCCATAACGACAACCACATACCAACACTGTACTCATTGTTACACACACACACACTTCCATAACGACAACCACATACCAACACTGTACTCATTGTTACACACACACACTTCCCTAACGATAACCACATACCAACACTGTACTCATTGTTACACACACACACACACTTCCATAAAAACAACCACATACCAACACTGTACTCATTGTTACACACACACACACACTTCCATAACGACAACCACATACCAACACTGTATACATTGTTACACACATACACACACACTTCCATAACGACAACCACATACCAACACTGTACTCATTGTTACACACACACACACACACTTCCATAACGACAACCACATACCAACACTGTACTCATTGTTACATACACACACACTTTCATAACAACAACCACATACCAACACTGTACTCATTATTACACACACACACACTTCCATAACGACAACCACATACCAACACTGTACTCATTGTTACACACACAAACACACACACTTCCATAACGACAACCACATACCAACACTGTACTCATTGTTACACACACACACACACACTTCCATAACGACAACCACATACCAACACTGTACTCATTGTTACACACACACACACACTTCCCTAACGACAACCACATACCAACACTGTACTCATTGTTACACACACACACTTCCATAACGACAACCACATACCAACACTGTACTCATTGTTACACACTCACACACTTCCCTAACGACAACCACATACCAACACTGTACTCATTGTTACACACACACACACACACTTCCATAACGACAACCACATACCGACACTGTACTCATTGTTACACACACACACATACACACTACCATAACGACAACCACATACCAACACTGTACTCAGTGTTACACACACACACACTTCCATAACGACAACCACATACCAACACTTACTCATTGTTACACACACACACACACTTCCATAACGACAACCACATACCGACACTGTACTCATTGTTACACACACACACACACTTCCATAAAAACAACCACATACCAACACTGTACTCATTGTTACACACACACACACTTCCATAAAAACAACCACATACCAACACTGTACTCATTGTTACACACATACACACACACTTCCATAACGACAACCACATACCAACACTGTACTCATTGTTACACACACACACACACTTCCATAACGACAACCACATACCAACACTGTACTCATTGTTACACACACACACACACTTCCATAACGACAACCACATACCAACACTGTACTCATTGTTACACACACACACACACTTCCATAACGACAACCACATACCAACACTGTATACATTGTTACACACATACACACACACTTCCATAACGACAACCACATACCAACACTGTACTCATTGTTACATACACACACACTTTCATAACAACAACCACATACCAACACTGTACTCATTATTACACACACACACACACACTTCCATAACGACAACCACATACCAACACTGTACTCATTGTTACACACACACACACACTTCCATAACGACAACCACATACCAACACTGTTACACACACACACACTTCCATAACGACAACCACATACCAACACTGTACTCATTGTTACACACACACACACTTCCCTAACGACAACCACATACCAACACTGTACTCATTGTTACACACACACACACACTTCCATAACGACAACCACATACCAACACTGTACTCATTGTTACACACACACACATGCACACTTCCATAACGACAACCACATACCAACACTGTACTCAGTGTTACACACACACACACACACTTCCATAACGACAACCACATACCAACACTGTACTCATTGTTACACACACACACACACACACTTCCATAACGACAACCACATACCAACACTGTACTCATTGTTACACACACACACACACACTTCCATAACGACAACCACATACCAACACTGTACTCATTGTTACACACACAAACTCTTCCATAACGACAACCACATACCAACACTGTACTCATTGTTACACACACACACACACTTCCATAAAAACAACCACATACCAACACTGTACCCATTGTTACACACACACACACTTCCATAAAAACAACCACATACCAACACTGTACTCATTGTTACATACACACACACACTTCCATAACGACAACCACATACCAACACTGTACTCATTGTTACACACACACAGACTTCCATAACGACAACCACATACCAACACTGTACTCATTGTTACACACACACACACACACTTCCATAACGACAAC
Source organism: Bulinus truncatus (assembly GCA_021962125.1). NCBI lineage: Eukaryota > Metazoa > Mollusca > Gastropoda > Planorbidae > Bulinus > Bulinus truncatus. Next base: position 10,855,770 of record JAGDYQ010000013.1, read on the forward strand.
CACATACCAACACTGTACTCATTGTTACACACACACACTTCCATAACGACAACCACATACCAACACTGTACTCATTGTTACACACACACACACACACTTCCATAACGACAACCACATACCAACACTGTACTCATTGTTACACACACACACACTTCCATAACGACAACCACATACCAACACTGTACTCATTGTTACACACACACACACACACTTCCATAACGACAACCACATACCAACACTGTACTCATTGTTACACACACACACACACTTCCATAACGAAAACCACATACCAACACTGTACTCATTGTTACACACACACACACTTCCCTAACGAGAACCACATACCAACACTGAACTCATTGTTACACACACACACACACACTTCCATAACGACAACCACATACCAACACTGTACTCATTGTTACACACACACACACACTTCCATAACGACAACCACATACCAACACTGTATACATTGTTACACACATACATACACACTTCCATAACGACAACCACATACCAACACTGTACTCATTGTTACACACACACACACACACTTCCATAACGACAACCACATACCAACACTGTACTCATTGTTACATACACACACACTTTCATAACAACAACCACATACCAACACTGTACTCATTATTACACACACACACACACACTTCCATAACGACAACCACATACCAACACTGTACTCATTGTTACACACACACACACTTCCATAACGACAACCACATACCAACACTGTACTCATTGTTACACACACACACACACTTCCATAACGACAACCACATACCAACACTGTACTCATTGTTACACACACACACAAACTTCCATAACGACAACCACATACCAACACTGTACTCATTGTTACATACACACACACTTTCATAACAACAACCACATACCAACACTGTACTCATTATTACACACACACACACACTTCCATAACGACAACCACATACCAACACTGTACTCATTGTTACACACACACACACACTTCCATAACGACAACCACAAACCAACACTGTACTCATTGTTACACACACTCACACACACTTCCATAACGACAACCACATACCAACACTGTACTCATTGTTACACACACACACACTTCCCTAACGACAACCACATACCAACACTGTACTCATTGTTACACACACACACACACACACACTTCCATAACGACAACCACATACCAACACTGTACTCATTGTTACACACACACACATACACACTTCCATAACGACAACCACATACCAACACTGTACTCAGTGTTACACACACACACACACTTCCATAACGACAACCACATACCAACACTGTACTCATTGTTACACACACACACACACACACACACTTCCATAACGACAACCACATACCAACACTGTACTCATTGTTACACACACACACACACACTTCCATAACGACAACCACATACCAACACTGTACTCATTGTTACACACATAAACTCTTCCATAACGACAACCACATACCAACACTGTACTCATTGTTACACACACACACACACTTCCATAAAAACAACCACATACCAACACTGTACTCATTGTTACACACACACACACTTCCATAAAAACAACCACATACCAACACTGTACCCATTGTTACACACACACACACTTCCATAAAAACAACCACATACCAACACTGTACTCATTGTTACACACATACACACTTCCATAAAAACAACCACATACCAACACTGTACTCATTGTTACACACACACACACACTTCCATAAAAACAACCACATACCAACACTGTACTCATTGTTACACACACACACACACACACTTCCATAACGACAACCACATACCAACATTGTACTCATTGTTACATACACACACACACACTTCCATAACGACAACCACATACCAACACTGTACTCATTGTTACATACACACAGACTTCCATAACGACAACCACATACCAACACTGTACTCATTGTTACACACACACACACACTTCCATAACGACAATCACATACCAACACTGTACTCATTGTTACACACACACACACACTTCCATAACGACAACCACATACCAACACTGTACTCATTGTTACACACACACACACACACACACTTCCATAACGACAACCACATACCAACACTGTACTCATTGTTACACACACACACACTTCCATAACGACAACCACATACCAACACTGTACTCATTGTTACACACACACACCCACTTCCATAACGACAACCACATACCAACACTGTACTCATTGTTACACACACACACACTTCCATAACGACAACCACATACCAACACTGTACTCATTGTTACACACACACACACACTTCCATAACGACAACCACATACCAACACTGTACTCATTGTTACACACACACACACTTCCCTAACGACAACCACATACCAACACTGTACTCATTGTTACACACACACACACACTTCCATAACGACAACCACATACCAACACTGTACTCATTGTTACACACACACACACATTTCCATCATAACAACCACATAACAACCACATAACAACACTGTACTCACTGTAACAAACACACACACACTTTCTTATATATTGACATGTGTCGTTCAGCTTTAAATCTATTCGATGTCCAACATACCAACCAGGCAATAAACAACAGCTGTTTACTCATCTCCCCCTCCCCCCCCAATCCTTTTCTCCTCCTCTCCTCCCCCCACCCTCGATCAAACATAACTGCCCTCATTGTACCCACCTACAGACCCACTAATAACGTGTGGAACACTTGTGGCCAATCGGGTGTGGGTGGTAGTTACTCACATTTCCTCCCACAGCAATCAAATAAAACACTCACCAGCCAGATGGTTCCTCCGCGCCCCCCCTTCCCCCCGCCCCTCCCCCGTCCACTGGACTGTCCGCCCATCCTATGAATAAAAGAACCGAAGGACAGAAACACATTTTTCCGGTGACAGTTTTAAGGAAGATCCATTGTGAAGGCTGGTTGTGTTTTTCTTTGTTATTTTTTTCTTTTTCTTCTTTTTAAATGAATGTGTGGGAGTATTGTGTGTGTGTGGGGGGGGGGGAGTACTGTGTGTGTGCCTGTCTGTCCGATTGTCAGTACAATAGGTGATGTTGGTTTGTGGGGGGGGGGGGGTGTATATTATAGGAAAGGAGACTTGGAGCAATTATAAACTATTGAGTTACATTCATGAATCATGTTCTGAAATCAACACAATTTGCTTTTTATCTATAGTTTGAAGAAATAGATCAATTTTAGATTTTTACTGCAATTTTTTTTATTTAATGTTTGTTAAATGTGTTTTTAACCTCATTATTGTATTTTTTTTTAAATGAAAATCTTGTTTGTGGAGATCTTACAACATATCAATTCATTGTATAACTTTTAATAAAATTGAGATATCTGATTCGAGACTTGAATGAATTAGAATTCGAAAGATTTCCAGAACTGATGCGCCTGATGTCTGACCGGCTGGGCAAGAATGTAACCGATATATTGCGTCATGGGGGAGATGTGGGCGGCACCACGTGACCAGATCTTAACTGTGTGCTCGTTGCGTGTCGAGCACTTTATGGAACATTCTATGACAAATGACCAAAAAAGGATGTTGACCAGTGCTGCACTGTTTACAGAAGGTAAACAGCTCCTGTAGGCTGTAGCATGTATTTTAAACTGAAGGCGACGGGTGGGGGAGGGGGGGTGAAAAGACGATAGATTAAAACCAGATATAGAACATATGGTGCGTCTTTGTGTTGACAGAAAAATGTAGGACATGAAGTATCGACTACCATAGTTTCTGACCTCTGACCCTCTCCGTACACATTTTGACGAGTATGTGTTTGTTCTCTCTTATTGGTACAACCTTTATGCATTGTATTATACTTTTGTCTATTCGCACAGCCAACGTACATTGTAATACACTCGTATTCGTGCAACCTTCAAACATTGAAACACACTGTCTATTTGTACAACCTACATCTGCTGTAATACACTCAATAGTTTTAAATATTTATCCAATCAAAAAATAAAATTAGCAGAGCTGAACATTTGATCAATTTCAGATCAGCAACAAATTTTTTAAAAAATGTTAACTGTTAAAGTCTTTGCTCTTTCTTTTTTTTTTAAATTTATTTTAGTCCTAAATCTGTTTCATTTTATTTCCTGCATTTTACAATGACTACAAAGAATTTCATCAAGTTATGCTAATTAATTTAATGTATTTTTAACGCAGACATACGCTAATAACACCGACAACAAAGAATTTCAAAGAATTCTATTCTAGGCCTTGAGAAATCATGTCAACTTTCTCAAGAGAAATTTTATTTCTGGCTGGTTTAATTTTATCAATATTAGGCTTTAGTGTATGATGATAAATTTTCAGTGGAACATTTCTTGGAAAACTGGTGTAGGTGTGGGGGATGGGGGGGCAGACGCGCGTCAGGAACGGCATCTACACCACTAAAGTATATTTTGGCACAGGAATTGATCGGAATTTCCAGGACCCAACTGGGGGTGTTACTAATTACCAGTGCTAGTAACGCTAATAACGCTAATAACGCTGCTAACGCTAATAACGCTGTTAACGCTAATAACGCTGTTAACGCTAATAACGCTAATAACGCTGCTAACGCTGCTAACGCTAATAACGCTGCTAACGCTAATAATGCTGCTAACGCTGTTAACGCTAATAACTCTAGCAACGCTAATAAAGCTACTTAAGCTAAAAACGCTAGTACTCTGCTGGCACCGTTGTTGTTGTTTTTTAAGGTTATTTTACTTCCTGGAATAAATAAAACACTCAACACACGACAACATAGACGTGGTCTAGAAGTTTAACATAGACGTCGTCTAGAAGTTTAACATAGACGTCGTCTAGAAGTTTAACATAGACGTCGTCTAGAAGTTTAACATAGACGTGGTCTAGAAGTTTAACATAGACGTCGTCTAGAAGTTTAACATAGACTTGGTCTAGAAGTTTAACATAGACGTCGTCTAGAAGTTTAACATAGACGTCGTCTAGAAGTTTAACATAGACGTCGTGTAGAAGTTTAACATAGACGTCGTCTAGAAGTTTAACATAGACGTGGTCTAGAAGTTTAACATAGACGTCGTCTAGAAGTTTAACAAAGACTTGGTCTAGAAGTTTAACATAGACGTCGTCTAGAAGTTTAACATAGACGTCGTCTAGAAGTTTAACATAGACGTGGTCTAGAAGTTTAAGATAGACGTGGTCTAGAAGTTTAACATAGACGTCGTCTAGAAGTTTAACAGCTGATGAATCTATGAGAAAATTAAAAAGTAGCCAAAAGCATCTAACTTATTGTCACACAGTGGATATACTCCTAATACCTGGCTCTGACCGTCCCTTTCCTTTCAAATAGAACGTAACTGTAATTCCTAAATTTCGTTTTCTGTACAGCGAGTAAAAAAGTTTTAATTACTTACACACACACACACACACACAGACACAAACACACACACACACACACAATCTAGAAATTAAATAACCGTCATCTGATGTCGGGCGATTAATCAGTTTTGTTTTTTCAATCAATAAACTTACATAACTCATTATTTATCCATTTATTAAACTTGTCTTATAATATTTCACATGTATTTTAATGTTAACGATTTTTGTTTTTAAAATTTTTTATCGAATATAATGGGAATGGCAGGGACGTCGCTAACAGCTTAAGGTACCGTTTCTCTTGATCGTAAGGACCTGAATGTTTCAGTCCACTTCCTGTGGTATAAATAAACAGCCGCCGTTGGAAAGACAATAATATATATATATATATATATATATATATATATATATATATATATATATATATATATATATATATATATACAACAGTGTTCCAGTTTAAAATACAATGATGAAAAAATCGGATCTGCCCGAAACCAAAAATAACATAGCCTACCGATCAAGCTTAAGGGGATATATCTAAGCAAAGGTTTTGCAGGGTACAGTTAGTACAATATAACACGCATGGCCGTTCTTTTTGGACAGGCAAACTCCTAGGCACGAATCCCAATCAAATCTAATGCCTAGCCCCCCCCCCCATATTTCTGAAATTTTCTGCCTAGGGCCCTACCTAGAGCTCACAAATATATCTGACATTCTCTACATATGGCCTTAAATAAATCTGAAATTCTCTACCTTTGGGCCCCCAAAAACCTCAGAACGGCTCTGACAATTGACTTTAGATAGAGAGCACAAAACAGATTGTTAATCTCCAAAACTATATCTTTTTTAATAAAATTAAAAGGTTGTTGTTTCACCGTCCTGTGGTTTATAAATGTAACATGTCTCGTAAACAAACAATTAAAGTGACGTCACACGCTGTCAACACAACATTAGTTCAGGCAATTAAACAAAAAAATGTCTACATAGAAATATCGTCCAATGTAACCCAAGGAAGGAAATTCTCATCAACAAACGTTATCTCTGGCGTTGTATAAATAGTTCCTCTGTTTTCCTTCTCACTGAATATGTTTTAATTAGATTGAAATATTTTCTTTGGTTGGTTTAACGGCCAGGAATAGTCATGCTTTCAAACCAGTGATGAAATTTTAATTTCTGTTGTTTGAATCTAATAAAAATATTTTTTTTGGAGAATATAGCAAATATGAACTAAATAAAGATATGAAAAATTAGCTCGAATTTCATAGTTTGAAGATGAGATTTCATTTATCGAGGAAAGTAACATCCACCTTTTTTCCGGCACTGTATGAATCTCCTTGCACTGCTGTTTATCTCGACATGATTTTTATAACAGCGATCTTTTGCGTCAAACTTTTCTTTCTATGTTCAAAATCGATCATTTTATTTGTGTCAGAATTTTTTTAGGAAATCGAACTCTACTTTTTAATCACTTCATACATCATGCTAATCTGTTCATTGATCGATTATCGATATAAACCATAACTTTATGTTTTTAATTAATGATGGAACTAAAATTCATTCAAACATCTTCCTATATTTGCCGATAGGTCTATCTATAAGTGACTAATTTTCGAGCATATGAATGCCTAAATGGCAATTATTCAAGTCAATTAAGTTCTAAGAGCTATAAGTCAGACTATAAAGTTCATTTAGCACTAAGACAAACTCCCTGTCACAACGAAACAATTCCTTTCCATTTAGTAGTTCTATGTCTAACAAAGACCTACTCACAGTCATTTCACTAAGACAAACTAGCTGTCAAAACGAAACAGTTCCTTTCCATTTAGTAGTTCTATGTCTAACAAAGACCAACTCACAGTCATTTCACTAAGACAAACTCGCTGTCACAACGAAACAGTTCCTTTCCATTTAGTAGTTCTATGTCTAACAAAGACCTACTCATAGTCATTTCTTTTGTCCTACAGTCTAACAACATGGATGTCGCAAACTAAACTAACTACTGTAACAAAATTATTATCGCTAAACTACCCCATAGCTGCTATAAAAGATGTATTTATCTCTAAACTACTCCACAGCTGCTATAAAAGATGTATTTATCTCTAAACTACCCCATAGCTGCTATAAAAGATGCATTTATCTCTAAACTACTCCACAGCTGCTATAAAAGATGTATTTATCTCTAAACTACCCCGTAGCTGCTATAAAAGATGTATTTATCTCTAAACTACTCCACAACTCCCCACGACAAAGCTTTCCATCACTTCTAAACTACTCTCCAACCATCGCAGAAAAACTTTGCAATGTCCTCGGCCTACGCGAGAACATCTCAATATATTTTAAATCGATCTGCCCAGTTTGTTATCCCATAAGAATATCAAATTTCTAATTCAATATTTAGATTATAATTTACATGCTTTATTTTTTTTTTTTTTTTGAGAACCTTGAACCAAACAAAATGTTTATCGAGTAAATCAATTGGTTACCGACAGAGAAAAAATATCTCGTTCGTATAAGGAAACATTCCTACATTACAGTATACATGAATGTAGATGTCATCATTACAGTATACATGAATGTAGATGTCATCATTACAGTATACATGAATGTAGATGTCATCATTACAGTATACATGGATGAAGATGTCCTCATTACAGTATACATGAATGAAGATGTGATCATTACAGTATACATGAATAAAGATGTCCTCATTACAGTATGCATGAATGTAGATGTCGTAGTGCAATATCTGCAATATGAGACACCAATATGTTCATGAGACACCAACATGTTGATGAGACACCAACGTGTTCATGAAACACCAACATGTTCATGAGACACCAACATGTTCATAAGACACCAACATGTTCATGAGACACCAACATGTTCATAAGACACCAACATGTTCATGAGACACCAACATGTTCATGAGACACCAACATGTTCATAAGACACCAACGTGTTCATGAAACACCAACATGTTCATAAGACACCAACATGTTCATGAGACACCAACATGTTCATGAGACACCAACATGTTCATAAGACACCAACATGTTCATGAGACACCAACATGTTCATGAGACACCAACATGTTCATGAGACACCAACATATTCATGAGACACCAACATGTTCATGAGACACCTAGTCCAGTACTATAAGGTAGCTTTATGACACTAGTGTTCCACTCTAGGCGATTTCCTACTTTCAACTACTTTGCATAACAATGAGAAGGCCTTGCATGTAGAGTCAATCGTCGCTCACAGCAGATGCTCCCTCTTAGGATCGAACATAAGAAAAAGAGAACATTTTTTTCAGTGGTGATCGAAGGTAAGACTTAACCCCCATACGACAAATCCCCGTATGACTAGACCCACACTAACAAAACCCCCAATGGAGTTCATGGGACTGGATACACATAAGACTAAAACCCCATAGGATTAAACTTACATAAAGTAAGCCCCCAAACAGTGCCGAACCTAGGGATTTAGGGGCCCGGGGGCTTGGCCTCTTTGGGGGCCCCTGCATTTTGACATGCGACACAATGACATGAAATAATGTTCTTAATATATAAGATAAAAAAATAATTTTGGGCCCCCCCAAGCAGGGGCCCGGGGGTAAACTTTCGAATTTGGACTCTCCCTCCCCCCACCATAGGTACGCCTCTGCCCCCCAAAGGACTAAATCTCTAGATTTTTTTTTATCTAACTAATGACTGACATAAAAGGAGACATGAAGACTTTACATTAATTTTACGGTGGTATATTGTAAAGTAGCTCCCTTTAGCTTTCCCATTGTGGGTCGAAGGGGTAAATAAAAAGCTGCGTCATATTGGGACACTTATGCAGGAAAAAAAAAACCATCAACTTAAAAGATTAATTAAAAGAAAACATTATCTTGATAACAAAAGTAAAATATTACAGTTTATATTAAAAGTTTGGGGTATTATATTGGGCGGGGGAAAGGGGTGGGAGGGGGGTGGATTTCCGGATATTGTGGTGTTTACGTTATGCTCGTCAAGTGAAGCCACGTATTCACTAGGGCTGTAAGAGTTAAAAGAACAACTAACTTCATGCACGTCTTGCTAAAACAGTGAGCTGACAGCGGAAACAAAGTTAAATTCCACGTTCCGCATTTAACACTCTTCCGGGGGCCTGATGCGGATTAAGGTTTAGTTGGGCCCCCTCGGGCGAGAGAAGAAATAAATTTTAATATTTTAAAATAACAACGAAAATAAATGAGAAAAAAAAGTCAACGTTGGATTTGGTGGAGGGGGGGCCTCTTTGCTTGCGTTCGATGGGGGCCGCCTTACGTTAAAATCGCCTCTGCCCAGGGCCCCGCAGAGTGATCCTTCTCTCACAAATACCGCCTAAACTAAGACACGCGCATTCCTAAGCCAGATTATCGGTAAAAAAATGTCAACAGGTAAAAATGTCAACATGTAAAAATGTCAACGTAAAAATGTCAACAGGTAAAAATGTCAACAGGTAAAAAAGAAAGGACACCGAACGTTTTCCAGCTTATTTTTTATGTTGTCTTTTATACAAGTTTGCACTTTTATCGGTCACCATAGGTACACATACATCCTTCCAAACAAGACACACGAATACTTACACATGTACCTACACGCAGTGGCACCGAGAGCCAACGCGGGCCCCAGGGCAGGACATCATTGCGGGCCCCTTAATAAACAATGAGTCGTGAAAAAATTGACATGGTCGGGGCTGCCGGGCACCCTTTATTCCCCCTTACAGATGCGGGCCCCCTGGCAATGACCCCCATGCCCCACTCTCGGCGGCCCTGCTTACACGTGTACATAAAGATGCTTCATCTTATTGTAATATTTATAATACATGTATCCAGTATCGATTTTCCAAAAAAATGTTTTTTTTAAATAACTTGTAATTATCATTGCATCATTCCATTAGCCAGAGCCTTGGTGTTAAATACACACACACACACACACACACAAACCATTCCCCATCTAGACATCAGACAGATTAAACTGGACATCAGATAGATTAAACTAGACCTGAGACAGATTAAACTAGACATCAGACAGATTAAACTAGACACCTGACAATTAAACTAGACATCAGACAGATTAAACTAGACATCAGACAGATTAAACTAGACATCAGACAGATTAAACTAGACCTGAGACAGATTAAACTAGACCTGAGACAGATTAAACTAGACATCAGACAGATTAAACTAGACATCAGACATATTAAACTAGACACCTGACAGATTAAACTAGACATCAGACAGATTAAACTAGACCTGAGACAGATTAAACTAGACACCTGACAGATTAAACTAGACATCAGACAGATTAAACTAGACATCAGACAGATTAAACTAGACATCAGACAGATTAAACTAGACATCAGACAGATTAAACTAGACCTGAGACAGATTAAACTAGACATCAGACAGATTAAACTAGACATCAGGCTGATTAAACTAGACATCAGACAGATTAAACTAGACCTCAGACAGATGAAACGAGCCGATGTCTTGTATTACGTCCCTGCAACTGACACACACAAGTCTTGCATCAGAACATGGCCGGTAATGAGGATGTGAATGACGTGTCTTCGTGTCACAACTTTGTATCGTGCCCGTAGATCCATACAGTTTTCGGTTACAGACGATGAATCTGTTAGCGTCGTGAATTTGTGGACTTTGTGAATGAATTGAAAACACACTGGAACAAACTAAAACACTTGAGATGATGACGTAAACCTGATCCTCGGAATGGAAGAAAATAAATTTTAAAAAAGGGGGTTTCAATGTCGCGTTGCCATGGCAACAAATCGTTCATTAACTGCCAACGGTTATTCCAGACAGTAGGATATTTTATCTGGTATTTAAATTTTTTTTTAATCCTGGACAAAATAGAATGAAATTCTGTCGTTCAGTCGTATAACACCTCATATACAAACACATCATATACAAACACCTCATATACAAACACATCATATACAAACACCTCATATACAAACACATCACATACAAACATATCACATACAAAAACACATCATTTACAAACACCTCAAATACAAACACCTCATATACAAGCACATCACATACAAACACATCATATACAAACACATCACATACAAACACATCATACACAAACACATCACATACAAACACATCATATACAAACACCTCATAATACAAATACAACCTATACAAACACATCATATACAAACACCTCATATACAAACATATCCTATACAAACACCTCATATACAAACACCTCATATACAAACACCTCATATACAAACAACTCATATACAAACACCTCATATACAAACACATCATAAACAAATACATCATATACAAACACCTCATATACAAACACCTCATATACAAACACATCATAAACAAACACTTCATAAACAAACACCTCATATAGAAACACCTCATATACAAACACCTCATATACAAACACCTCATATACAAACACCTCATATACAAACACATCACATACAAACATATCATACAAACACATCATTTACAAACACCTCAAATACAAACACCTCATATACAAACACATCACATACAAACACCTCATATACAAACCCATCACATACAAACGCATCATATACAAACACTTCATAATACAAATACATCCTATACAAACACATCATATACAAACACCTCATATACAAACACATCCTATACAAACACGTCGTATACAAACACCTCATATACAAACACCTCATATACAAACACCTCATATACAAACACCTCATATACAAACACATCATAAACAAATACATCATATACAAACACCTCATATACAAACACCTCATAAACAAACACATCATATACAAACACCTCATATGCAAACACATCATATACAAACACATCATAAACAAACACCTCATATACAAACACCTCACTTAACCACTTTCACATACGCTTATATTTTTACTTGCTGTCTCTGTGTGTTTTGAGAAATTTCTATTCAATATTTGTAACTCTTTAAGTTTGTTTTGTTTTTGTTTTACTATTTTATATTTTAGTTGTATAATATTGAAAGGTTTTTTTTTTTTTAAAAAGAGCTTTATATTCTCTCTCTCTCTCTATTTTTTTTTTAAATCTGTGTATCTGTTCATTCACAACATCTTTTCGCCTTACCAAGATTCATTCATAGGTTCATCCTTTTCATGACACCATTTCAGAAAATCGTATCCAACATTTAACATTATCTTATCGCTACTACTACTACTACTATCATTGGACTGTGAAACATTCATATGTCACTAATTTTATAATTCATGAACCGATCCCTCACTCAATGGTGAAAGTAAACCGGGGGGGGGGAGGATCTTTTGTCTGGCTTTTTATTTTTTTAAGAAATAATGGGTTTTTTTTCTGTGAAAAATATATTTGATGTTATGTCAAAATGACCTTTTTTGTTGTTGTGATTCTCATCTGACGTCATGATAAGCTATTGAGAAATGTTGAATATTACAATATCAGTGTGTAGAACTAAGCTTGAATTGTACAAATGTGTCTGTTAGAGATACATATATTTTTTTTATTGAAAGTGATTAAACTTCTCTTATTTTCCTCTCCAGCGAATTTATTTGAGAAATATTTATCGCACATGGGATTGACAGACCGTTAAACGGACGACGTGTCTTAGATAACATGATAAATGTACAGGATGTCATCCTGATTATTGTCTCGACATCAGTGGATCTCAACTTAGTCTCGGTGCACCTGTCATTTGTGAACTATGGCCATCGAGACAAGTAGGCCATCCATCTGAAGTAGAACCGGCCCATCTATCAAATGTCCGTTCTTCTCCGGGACCATCAATCAAATGCCCGTTCTTCTCTCGGCCCATCTATCATATGTCCGTTCTTCTCTCGGCCCTAAAACTAGATCTCTTTGAATCGTCTTGCTCACCTAAATAAAAAAAAAACTCATGTTACAGTCATTTCTTGTAAGTTTGATTTGAATTTGTGATGAGTCTGAGGGACTAATCCACAGAAGTTCAAAAGTACATGTGTCAACTGATCTAACTGACCTAATTCAAGTGATTGTGTCCATAATATTTAGTATTTATCACAGAAAGTGTTGTTTTTTTTTTTAACCCTTCCACCTAAACAAATCAATGAGTTCATCACGCCTATTTATTAAAACAGACAGTCGGACAAGTTGGTACAGACACAGTCGGACAAGTTGGTACACACATAGTCGGACAACTTGGTACACACATAGTCGGACAACTTGGTACACACATAGTCGGACAACTTGGTACACAATAGTCGGACAACTTGGTACACAATAGTCGGACAAGTTGGTACACAATAGTCGGACAAGTTGGTACAGACACAGTCGGACAAGTTGGTACACACATAGTCGGACAACTTGGTACACAATAGTCGGACAAGTTGGTACACACATAATCGGACAAGTTGGTACACACATAATCGGACAAGTTGGTACACACATAGTCGGACAACTTGGTACACAATAGTCGGACAAGTTGGTACACACATAATCGGACAAGTTGGTACACACATAATCGGACAAGTTGGTACACACATAGTCGGACGAGTTGGTACCGACACAGTCGGACGAGTTGGAACAGACACAGTCGGACAAGTTGGTACACAATAGTCGGACAAGTTGGTACACAATAGTCGGACAAGTTGGTACACACACAGTCGGACAAGTTGGTACACAATAGTCGGACAACTTGGTACACACACAGTCGGACAAGTTGGTACACACACAGTCGGACAAGTTGGTACACAATAGTCGGACAAGTTGGTACACACACAGTCGGACAAGTTGGTACACAATAGTCGGACAAGTTGGTACACACATAGTCGGACAAGTTGGTACACACATAGTCAGACAAGTTGGTACACACATAGTCGGACAAGTTGGTACAGACATAGTCGGACAAGTTGGTACACACATGGTCGGACAAGTTTGATTCTGTAAGGACATTAGTTCGTTGCTGGGAATATTTAATTGAGTATCTGGTGATGTGTGGGTGGGTGGGTACTGAACAGTGGGAGGGAGGGGACGACCATTGTAAGATAGAACGGTCACCATGGCTAGCGATCACATCTCAGACGCTGCAAACGTGGGAAGATGTTCAAACTGAAAACGATACTATGTTGAGTTATCGAAAATAGCAAACCGTAAGACGAGCTAATATAGCTGTAAGGAAGAAACAAAGTCCGGATGATGGTCTGGCGACCAGCTTTGAAAAGAAAATACAAGCGATGATTTTTATATATTTACAGTTTTTTTTTAATCTCCTTTTTATTTTTTTTTAAATTCCTTCAGGTTTGATTTTCACTCGACAAAAAAAACAAAAATTTCGCCATAACGTTAAATTAACGATTATTCTCTCCCCCTTGCCCTTTCATTCTCTCCATTTATTTTATACAACTTTAAACATATTTACACACACACTTAAAAAAAACCATGCTTAAAAAACGCCCCTCTATTTTTTTCATAAATCAATAACAAGGGCTGATAACTTATGACACATCCCATCTTTCTCTCTCTCTCTCTCTCTCTCTCTTTCTCGCTCTCTCTCTCTCTCTCTCTCTCTCTCTCCCCCCACCCCCAAGAACTTTTGCTCCATCTCTGGATTTCCTATCTGCGTCGAATTGTTCGCTGTGTGAGTTCCTTGATTGAGCCAGTGATGCCGCCAATGTGACCTGAAGACCCCCCACCCCCATGACGTTGGATGGCATTCTTTACTTTGTTCTAGATTATAACTGTTACATTATTCACCTCAACATCACACGACTTAAGGTCATTCCCCCTTAAGCTTAACTAATAAACAAAATAATTGCTATTTTTAGAAAATTTGTTTTATATCCGGGTCAACGCGGGTCACACTCTGATTGTTTCTGTGTTTGTCTGTTTGTTTTATGATATATTCAACCACTCCATTATTGTTTTTAGTGGAAAATAAAATGTACGGAAAAAGCTGAAAAAAAAATTATTTTATTTGTCAATGTGAGTCGCACTTAATGAAGATCCACATGTGGATACAGTTGATCAATATATGTGACTCAAAAAGATCCACATGTGGGTACAGTTGGTCAATATATGTGGTTCACAAAGAGCCACATGTGGATACAGTTGATCAATATATCTGGTTCAAAAAGATCCATATGTGGATACAGTTGATCAATATATGTGGTTCAAAAAGATCCACATCTTGATACAGTTGATATAGGCCTCTACTTTCTGCTTACAAAATTAGTAACAGTATTGGTCTATTTTTATTTCAGATCTACTTAGTTTGGCTGTTGTCGTAGTTTAAGACAATGAAAACACAGAAAGTGGAGTTTAAAACAACAAAATACAGAGATCTCTAAGTAAATAGAACATAAAAAAGATGTATCTCTCTTCCTTCCTTCAATCCCTGGGTCCAATATAGTGGAAGCGTCTAGTCTCACCGTACTACAGGCTACACACATTTCTGTTTGCTCTTCTAGTCTATAAATGGCAATAGACTGGATAGATGTTTTGAGATGAAAGAATCTGAAGTAATTGAAACATGGCTGCCCCGTAGGCTTGAACAAAAATATCGAGTCCGTGTGAAGCATTATTCACTCTGAGGTATAGAAAGTTAAAAGAATGTTTCAATTTCAAAAACATTTTCTTAAAAAAAAAAAAAGAAGAAAGTATGTAGCCTGTAAAAGTTAATTGATATTTTTTATTTCGTTTAAATTGAAACAGTAATTGACATGCAGCATTCCATATTTTCTATAAACTTGTTCACTGAATAACATCATGTTTTATAATATCATGTTATATAGTATCATGTTTTATAATATCATGTTATATTATATCATGTTATATAGTAACGGTTTGTAGAGAATAATGCGGCTCTCATGAAATCAATATATTTTTTTTCGCCATCACTAGATCTTGTTAGTCTGGACCATGTAGCGACTACTTCAATGATTCATTGGCCATATAAAGAACCGTGAAGATGGTCACTTCGACCTTATGCTTGGTCATCTCAGCTACTTCATTGACGTGAAGTGCATTGTTAACATTGGATCATTAGGACTTTTTAGGGACATTCTGAAAAAAAAAGTATTTCAGAAGGACCAAAGTAAGCACCCTTTCCCCGCGTCCCCATATAACGACTTCACTGTCTAACAGTCGGCAGAGTTGACTCAGGAGATAGACTCGCCATGATTTCAAGAAGACGTAAATGCAGAAACATGTGCATAAAAAAAAAGTGAGAGCAATAAAGATGTCAACAGGTAAAAAAAAAAAAGGTTAAGAGCGGAAAAAAATTGAAATATATATATGTTACGGTGAATGTATGCAAGCCGGTCAATGTCAGACATTGGTTAAGCGACACTGGCCATTGATCACATAATCCAGTCGTTTTCTGACATTGTCCAGTCCATGTGAAAACTAGATGTGACCGGCCAATGTTGATATG
>JAGDYQ010000013.1:10877651-10885151 GCA_021962125.1 Bulinus truncatus
CTCCCCTATCGTGTGGACTGTATCCATTCTTGATATCTCCCCTATCGTGTGGACTGTATCCATTCTTTATATCTCCCCTATCGTGTGGACTGTATCCATTCTTGATATCTCCCCTATCGTGTGGACTGTATCCATTCTTTATATCTCCCCTATCGTGTGGACTGTATCCATTCTTTATATCTTTGTTTGTATCTTATCTTTTCATGATTTCTGTCGAGCGTGTTTTTTTTTAATAAATGGGTTGTGGTTTCAAATTTTGTAGCTTCAATTTTAGACCTGTTCTAGTTGAGTGAGATGGCTCCAATTTAGTACACAATGTACACAATATACACATGTAGATTCAATATGACAATATACGAATTAAAACATTTTGAAGCATTACTAAGTTAATTAATTTTTATAATCTATTTTTTTTTTATAATGGGCAAAAACTGCTTTCAGGTTATCAAGTAGAAATAAACACGAAGCTAATTGTCGGTGCATAATAGTGTAAAATAGTAAAAGTTTTTTTTTTTGGCCTTATACAGACTTTCAAAATTATATTAATTTTCAGGTTTATGTGTTACTATATACAGGTTGTTTCAAGTGTTACCTACCCCCCCTCCCTCCACCCGTAACTCAGTCACTCAAGTTCAGCCCTTACCCTCGGGCGTCGGTGTTGGCCCTCCCCTCTCCCCAAGTTACCCATTGAAGATCGTGATGTCTGAAGATCGTCACAGTTTACAGCATGACAATGTTGACTTCTGTGATGTCATTGTTTACTTCTGTCATGGCAATGTTTACTTCTTTGATGTCATTGTTGACTTCTGTGATGTCATTGTTTACTTCTGTCATGACAATGTTTACTTCTGTGATGTCATTGTTTACTTCTGTGATGTCATTGTTTACTTCTGTCATGGCAATGTTTACTTATGTGATGTCATTGTTGACTTCTGTGATGTCATTGTTTACTTCTGTCATGACAATGTTTACTTCTGTGATGTCATTGTTGACTTCTGTGATGTCATTGTTTACTTCTGTCATGACAATGTTTACTTCTGTGATGTTATTGTTTACTTCTGTCATGACAATGTTTACTTCTGTCATGACAATGTTTACTTCTGTGATGTCATTGTTTACTTCTGTGATGTCATTGTTTACTTCTGTCATGGCAATGTTTACTTCTTTCATGCTTCAGGCCAATAACCCATTAACAGTTTACATAATTAGGTAAACAATCCTTTGGTCATTGATCACGGTAATTATTCAATTAATCACTTCATTATCCTGCCAGTCAAGCTGAAGATGACCTAGTGACCCACTTCACAAGACGCGATGCGCGAAGAATTCCATGCGTGGGCAGAGAGAGAGAGAGAGAGAGAGAGAGAGAGAAAGAGAGAGAGAAAGAGAGAGAGAGAATAACGTTGCAATGTGAGAAATTATAAGCTAAAAAGATAATTCCACATTGCGGTACGTTGTTTGTTTGTTTGTTCGTTTTTTTCTTATTTGTCTCCCTGGAACACATGAGTAGATAACAAAGACACAACAATACCGACAATTGAGACCATGTCACTCTACCCCCCCCCTCCCATACCCCGTCCCTATCTCCACCCCTTCAAACACACGTTGTCTGTCTAGCTAGCAGCGTTCAACACGGGGCCTAGATTCGTCCAAGTCATTAACTAAGAAGCAATCGATTATTCGCGTGGGCGGTGTCGTAAAAATGACCTAATTACTATTGACAGGGCGAAGGAGGGTGGACGTTTATTAGAAATCGAATACGTACGGCTTGGAGTTGGAAGTCTATTGGAAATCTAAGACAACTTGAAAATTTATTGTCTTTTTTTTTTTAAATCGATACACAATTGAGATCAGACGCCTGTGAATTTTAAAACGTCTTTAAAACATTTAGACGGTCCTTTTCTCCAGATGGTTAAACTTAACATACTAACTATTGAGAGGTTTAAACTGTAATCCTCAATCATGACTTCGTCTATTAATTAAGTTTACGTAATCACGTGAGATCTCATTGACTTCAATGACGGGAAGTTTTCGTCGCCCCCTGGGTTCAATGGACTATACAAATGCACGTATCTCTGTGTATCTAGTATCACCCAGCGGTAATACTCTGTTACAAGTCTCTCACCCCCCTTAACCACCCCCACCCCCTAACAACTCAATGAATCGAACTATTCTGTAATTTTACAAAAAACAATCAACCAGATTCACCTGTCTCAGAGCCCCCCCCCCCACACACACACACAATCGTGACACTTCTAGCCCATCATTGAACTCATTCAGTTTATTGGTCATTGTGCTGGTCATCTGGACACCCGCCATTCATGCGGTGTTGCTACCTTCACCTAACCCCCTGAACTTAGTTTGCACTTGTTTGATGATGTTTAACATAAATATATCTAAGTGTAACTACAATGCAAAAAAAAAAAATAAAAAAATTCAATGTTTTTTTTTTGGTAGTTTTAAATATTTCTTTACCAAATTAATTCGCGAACCATGCAAAAAAAAAAGAACTATGTCGGACACGCATGTGGCCCGTGGGCAGTCAATTTCCCCATCCATGCACTAGGCTGATGGAAGATGGTCAAGAGGGTTACACTGCCTTTGTCTTTAAATAAAGTTAACCTCTGAGCCACTGACCTGTACAATAGACGTTATAGACTTAAGCGATGGACCGAACCTGTTAGAAAGCTAAAATAAAAGAAATCAGCACAAAATGTGTAACATTCTTCATCATTGGACAACATTCAAATAAATAAATGTTTTTCTATGTTTACAGATAGTTTCATTTTATGTTTACAGATAGAGTTTCATTTTATGTTTACAGATAGTTTCATTTTATGTTTACAGATAGAGTTTCATTTTATGTTTACAGATAGTTTCATTTTATCTTTACAGATAGTTTCATTTTATGTTTACAGATAGTTTCATTTTATCTTTACAGATAGTTTCATTTTATGTTTACAGATAGTTTCATTTTATGTTTACAGATAGAGTTTCATTTTATGTTTACAGAGAGTTTCATTTTATGTTTACAGACAGTTTCGTTTTATGTTTACAGATAGAGTTTCATTTTATGTTTACAGATAGAGTTTCATTTTGTTTACGGATAGTTTCGTTTTATGTTTACAGATAGAGTTTCATTTTATGTTTACAGATAGTTTCATTTTATGTTTACAGACAGTTTCGTTTTATGTTTACAGATAGTTTCGTTTTATGTTTACAGATAGAGTTTCATTTTATGTTTACAGATAGTTTCATTTTATGTTTACAGACAGTTTCGTTTTATGTTTACAGATAGTTTCGTTTTATGTTTACAGATAGAGTTTCATTTTATGTTTACAGATAGTTTCATTTTATGTTTACAGATAGAGTTTCATTGTAACTTAATGAGGACCTCCGTTAGATAATTCTACACCCTTGAAAATCTCCACTAACTCAGATTACACACACTCATACAGATCAGTTCTTAGGGATCCCCTAGGCAGAGACTTTTAGATTGCTTGGGTGCGAATTTTGGTTCCCCTATAGTATCAAATTTGACAGGATTTGTACTGGAAGCAGTCTGTTGGCCTACTTTGACTATAAATGAGGCTAACGTTGTTCTCACCATACGTAACAGATTGCTGTACCCGACGGAACTTCTTATTTTAGTTCAAAGTATTTGAACTCCACCTCCCTCCCACCCCCTTCCCTCTATTAGAATGAATTAAAAACTTTTTTTTTCCTTTTTAGTATTGCGAGTC
The DNA here is from genome assembly GCA_021962125.1 of Bulinus truncatus. Taxonomy (NCBI): domain Eukaryota; kingdom Metazoa; phylum Mollusca; class Gastropoda; family Planorbidae; genus Bulinus; species Bulinus truncatus. Next base: position 10,881,395 of record JAGDYQ010000013.1, read on the forward strand.
GGCTTATTATTTATAGCACATCATTATTGTGTTTGGTCGACTGTCATATGGAGTCGTTCACTTATAACATAACACCTTGAGGGCCGGGGGAGGAGGGGGTGTAATACTTTAATATCATCTACTAGTTCAAATTGCACCTGTACATTAGATATAAAAGTCTGTTCGTCATGACTCATGGGAATTAATTTCCCCAGGAAATTATCAAGAGCGAAATGGCAACTCTCTGATGATGAAGAATTCAAGTGAACTTCACACTCCATCATATGATAACAAAAACACACGCTTTTTTTTAAAAAAAAAAACAAGCACACGAGCTTGTGTGCGCAAACATATAGACTCAAACACGGATTTACACACTCATAACAAACGTATTACATACTTAAGCCGGGGGGGGGGCATTTTACCACATGACCCCATTAGAGCCCTTGCAATTGGAGTATAAGGCTTTATCCCAACTGATCATTTACACATATATTAATTATTTTGAGTTAATTATCAGAACAAACACGTTGGTTTGCCCGTCATGATTTTAAAAGACCCTGCTCAAAAGTATAAGCCTACTAGTATAGGTCTACTAGCATACCTTGCCTTAGGTGCATGACCGCAAATCTCAATGTAGATCTGGATAATTTTTATTTTGTTATATAGATATATGATTTTCATAGATAGATATTTTTCATACAAACCCAATTACCCACCACCAAACAAATGCGTAGTAACATTCACACCTATAAACAAATGTGTTGTGACATGCACACATACATGTGTTGTGACAGACACACCTACACGCAAACATGTGTTGTGACAGACACACCTATACACAAACATGTGTTGTGACAGACACACCTACATATGCAAGTGTTGTGACAGACAAACCTACACATTCGTATCATTATATTTAACACATATCCACATTCAGGGCCCTTGGCAACCACCTAAGGCCTGACTAGCCAAAGGCTCCCATGGCAAAAGATTCCACCTCAGAGGGCCCCCATCCTTTCTACATATTTACAATTTGGGGCTAGAGGGTCCCTCCCCACAGGTACTTTTTCCTTTGTCTCAATGAAAAATGTCAAAGTCTCTGCCAAGGGCACAGAAAAATCTCAGACCGGTTCAGCCCACATACATGTGTAAACACATCAGACAACAGTGCACATAGACACACACACAGATAACAGTGTACATAGACACACACAGTCCACTGTGTACCTAGACACACAGAGACCACTGTGGACACAGACGCACACACAGACAACTGTGTACATTGACACACACAGACCACTGTGTACATAGACACACAGAGACCACTGTGTACACAGACACACACACACAGACCACTGTGTACATTGACACACACAGTCCACTGTGTACACAGACACACACAGAGACCACTGTGTACATTGACACACACAGACCACTGTGTACATTGACACACACAGACCACTGTGTACCTAGACACACAGAGACCACTGTGTACACAGACACACACACAGTCCACTGTGTACATCGACACACACAGTCCACTGTGTACCTAGACACACAGAGACCACTGTGTACACAGACACACACACAGACCACTGTGTACATTGACACACACAGACCACTGTGTACCTAGACACACACAGACCACTATGTACATAGACACACACAGACCACTGTGTACATTGACACACACAGACCACTGTGTACCTAGACACACAGAGACCACTGTGTACACAGACACACACACAGTCCACTGTGTACATCGACACACACAGTCCACTGTGTACCTAGACACACAGAGACCACTGTGTACACAGACACACACACAGACCACTGTGTACATTGACACACACAGACCACTGTGTACATTGACACACACAGACCACTGTGTACCTAGACACACACAGACCACTATGTACATAGACACACAGAGACAACAGTGTACACAGACACACACACACAGACCACTGTGTACATTGACACACACAGACCACTGTGTACATAGACACACACAGACCACTGTGTACATAGACACACACAGACCACTGTGTACCTAGACACACACAGATCACTGTGTACCTAGACACACACAGACCACTGTGTACCTAGACACACACAGACCACTGTGTAACTAGACACAAACAGACAACACACAGGCCACTGTGTACATAGACACACACAGACCTGAACTTGTCCGCCATTATAGTTATAACTTACAACGTTGAACGAGTTACCCTGTATCTATTAATACGGACAACGAATTCAAATGTTTAAAAAAGAAGTTAACTTGTACCAATAAATGTTGGCCCCACCCTCTATTGAAATTCTTGAATTCAGCCAATAGAGAAAGAAGTGTCTCGAGTTTAGTGTTCAAGACAGGAATCAATTTTGTTGACGCAATGTGACCTGATCTATTTAATAGGGATTTTTTTTTAAAGAGTGCATTTAGGCCTCTCATATAGATAGATAGATAGATAGATAGATAGATAGATAGATAGATAGATAGATAGATAGATAGATAGATAGATAGATAGATAGATAGATAGATAGATAGATAGATAGATAGATAGATAGATGTGTTATGTATATTTTGGTGTGTGTGTGCTGTATGTGGTGTGTGTGGTGTGTGTGTATGGTGTGTGTGTGGTGTGTGTGTGGTGTGTGTGGTGTGGTGTGTGTGGTGTGGTTTGTGTGGTATTTTGGTGTGGTGTATGTGTGTGGTGAGAAGTGTGTGTTGTGAGTGTGTGGTGCATATGTGGTGTGTGGGTGATGTATGTGGTGTGTGTGGGGTGTGTGTAATGTGTGATGTATGTGTGTGGTGTGTGTATGGTGTGTGTGGTGTGTGTGATGTGTGTGTGGTTTGTGATGTGTTTGGTGTGTGGTGAGGTGTATGTGGCGCGTGTGTGTGGTGTTTGGCTTGTGGTGAGGTGTGGTGGGTGTGTAGTGTGTATGTGTTATGTATGCGTGGTTTGTGTGATGAGTGTATATGTGTGTGTGATGTGTGTGCGGTGTGTGTGTGTTGTGTGATGTGTGTGGGGTGTGATTCTGGTTATGTGATGTGTGTGTATGGTGTCTGTGATGTGTGTGTGTGATGAGTGTGTGATGAGTGTGTGATGTGTGTGATGATGTTATGGTGTGGTGTGTGTATGATGTGTGTGGTGTGTATGTGGTGTGTGTGTGGTGAGATTTGTGATGTGTGTGTGATGTGGGTGGTGTGTGTGATGTGTGTGTGGTGTGTGGTAAGGTGTGTGTCGTGTGTATGATGTGTGTGTGGTGTATGTGTGCTGTGTGTGGTGTGTGTGGTGCATGTGTGTGATTCCCGACCTCAACTAGCACTACCGTCACGGCCCAGATGTCTGTAGTCTGAAGTGTAAACATCACGGATGTAGCTAAATAAAAAAAAAAAAGAGTCCACCCAAACAAATGTTATCTACCTATCATGAAACCATTCCACGCCTTCAGCTGACTCACTGTCATACGTCTCTGCAAGTGTAGGTATCTTGAATGACAAAATATCACGTAGGACTTGAAATCACTTCCTCAAAATTGTACAGTGAATCTCAGAAGGAATAGATAGATGATTAGATGATTAGATGAATAGATAGATGATTAGATGATTAGATGAATAGATAGATGATTAGATGATTAGATGAATATGTAGATGATTAGATGAATAGATAGATGATTAGATGATTAGACAAAAATACACTTAGGAGGGCATGCATACGGACGGAAGAGTGGATGTCACATTTCAAAAAATTAATATGATAATGAA
>JAGDYQ010000013.1:10890151-10920975 GCA_021962125.1 Bulinus truncatus
TATCAACTTGTCAACAATACCAAATTATCAACAATATCAACTTGTCAACAATACCAAATTGTCAACAATATCATCTTGTCAACAATACCAAATTATCAACAATATCAACTTGTCAACAAAGCATTAAATTAAAAATGAAAAAAAAAAAAATTCAACCCCAGATTTGGATTAATAGACGTTGCTTTTGATTTCATTATTTTTTCACCTGACTTGTATACATGTCTCATCTGTCAGTGACTCAATATTTATTTAGTTATCTCAATTTCTTACACGTGTTACTTCTAAACATTCACTCCACCCTACCCCACCCCATCGGTTACCATTTCCAATTCAATTTTTTATGTCTATTTCTTGGAATTGTTTCCCGCCTAATTTATTTTTTTTTTTTACGGAAAATATGTGGGGCTTTCCATAACGAATAAAAGCCGTTCCAGGTTTCAGTCGCAGTATATTCGTAGAAATTCAACTCTGTAGATTCGCTTGGATGATTAGCGGGTTGTAAGATTCAGGTAACACATTCCTCAAGATGAGATTATGTTTTTTTAATTTTGTTGTCTGCATTCGGTGGATGTTTTTTTTTAATGATTTGACTTAGTCAATGTATATAAAACATTCCTTATGTTGGAACAAGTGTAATGAAAATGTCCCTTTCAGTCGAAACGTCTTTACAGCATTGTCCGTTCCTGGATACTGTCATTATCCCAGTCAGACCTATGACATCAAGTCCATGTATAATGTCATTATCCCTGTCATACATATGACATCAAGTCCATGTATAATGTCATTATCCCTGTCATACCTATGAATAAAGTCCATGTCATTATCCCTGTCATACATATGACATCAAGTCCATGTATAATGTCATTATCCCTGTCAGACCTATGAATGGACGTCTCTTGATAATGTCAGTACGTCTGTCAGACCTGTGACATCTGGTGATGCTATGAAGAACCTGTAAGTGTAAACAGTTGTGGATTATGTAGGCTCTGTCTTACAAACTTTCTCAGAGCCCGCTCCCCCCCCCCACCTCCGGGCCTAAAGTCCTCTATAAAATAAAGTACTTTCAGGACCCTGGCAGTATAGATGTGATCATTAAAAAATTTCAAGGGCCTCAAATATCTCTTTTGAAGAAATCTCAGCCTCGGGCCGTCGGAGACCTAAAAAAAAAAAAGGCCTTATTCTTTTCCCAAAATAATATGTTAACCCGGGCGACCGACAGGCTAGGTGCGGCTCTGCTTGCGACCTGCAATAGTTCTATTGTTCGGTGGATTTCGACATCAGATTTTTAAGACAAAACAGGTCCCTTGGTTCAAGTATCTTTTAGCTGTAGTTCTAAGCTTGTTAAAACTCATTCATCCATGAAATGACCCCAGCTAGTGACAACTGACACGATCGACCAGACAGACGCTCAATGAACATCTGACACCATGACACCATGACACCGCCCAAACTTGTGTTCGACCAAGTTAAAAAAAAAAAATCTACCTGCATCGCCAGGGGTAACACTAGAACAGGGGGGGGGGCGTTTTTTAGGGGAATATTAAAAAAGACTTCAAAGAGACGCAAGATAACAAATGTATCAAGACTTAGTGAAATAAGTAGGGTCATGTCTTTAATTGATCAACATTTGGCTCGTTGTGAGTCCCACAAGACTATATACAAAGAGCCACATGCAGCTATAAGTGCCCATTATGGTACCTTCACACTAGCGAAGTCGACAGTGACTCACTTGCAAAGGGTGCAGGGTTCCATCCCTGGTAAAGCCAAAAAAAAAATATTCGCCGCTGACTTGGAGAGATGGACGCCACCAAGTCTATAAGCCCCACACAGGAAGTGACGTATGAAAGCACAACAGATATCGTTGATGTCTTCATGGGTTCCCCCTCCCTCCCCCCTCCTCAAACGACCACATAGGGTTAAAAAAAAAAACCACTAGTAACTGGCGATCATAGACACGTCATATAGCATGCCCTAAATCACATTGACATGTCACTTCCATAAGGAACTGACCAATTTTTTTTTTTAATCTGGACACTGATCAGGACACTATAACTAGTATCATCAAAGTAAGTTCGTGTCAGCTATTCACTAATACAAGTCTTCTTCCGAAAAAAATAGGCCCGGGGTGGAGGTGAGGGGAGTTAACCCACAATTTCATCAATGTAATTTAAGTAAAAACATGAAAATAAAATGAAACCTTGTCCACTGCTTCCCCCCCCCCCGGTTAAACCGTACAAATAAAACTAAACCTTGTCTACCACCCTGGTTAAACAATAAAGTCAAATGAAACCTTGTCCGCCCCATCCCCTGGTTAAAACATACAATTAAAATGAAACCTTGTCCGCTCCCCTGGTTAAACCATACAATTAAAATGAAACCTTGTCCGCCCCATCCCCTGGTTAAAACACACAATTAAAATGAAACCTTGTCCGCTCCCCTGGTTAAACCATAAAGTCAAATGAAACCTTGTCCCCCCTGGTTAAACCATACAATTTAAATGAAACCTTGTCCGCTCCCCTGGTTAAGCCATAAAGTCAAATGAACCCTTGTCCGCCCCATCCCCTGGTTAAAACATACAATTAAAATGAAACCTTGGCCGCTCCCCTGGATAAACCATAAAGTCAAATGAAACCTTGTCCCCCCTGGTTAAACCATACAATTAAATTGAAACCTTGTCCGCTCCCCTGGTTAAGCCATAAAGTCAAATGAACCCTTGCCCCCCCCGGTTAAACCATACAATTAAAATGAAACCTTGTCCGCCCCATCCCCTGGTTAAAACACACAATTAAAATGAAACCTTGTCCGCTCCCCTGGTTAAACCATAAAGTCAAATGAAGCCTTGTCCCCCCTTGTTAAACCATACAATTAAAATGAAACCTTGTCCGTTCCCCTGGTTAAGCCATAAAGTCAAATAAACCCTTGTCCGCCCCATCCCCTGGTTAAAACATACAATTAAAATGAAACCTTGTCCGCTCCCCTGGATAAACCATAAAGTCAAATGAAACCTTGTCCCCCCTGGTTAAACCATACAATTAAAATGAAACCTTGTCCGCTCCCCTGGTTAAGCCATAAAGTCAAATGAACCCTTGTCCCCCCCCCGGTTAAACCATACAATTAAAATGAAACCTTGTCCATCCCCCCTGGTTAAAACACACAATTAAAATTAAACCTTGTCTACCCCCCTGGTTAAACCATAAAGTCAAATGAAACCTTGTCCGCCCCATCCCCTGGTTAAAACATACAATTAAAATGAAACCTTGTCCGCTCCCCTGGTTAAACCATACAATTAAAATGAAACCTTGTCCGCCCCATCCCCTGGTTAAAACACACAATTAAAATGAAACCTTGTCCGCTCCCCTGGTTAAACCATAAAGTCAAATGAAACCTTGTCCCCCCTGGTTAAACCATACAATTAAAATGAAACCTTGTCCGCTCCCCTGGTTAAGCCATAAAGTCAAATGAACCCTTGTCCGCCCCATCCCCTGGTTAAAACATACAATTAAAATGAAACCTTGGCCGCTCCCCTGGATAAACCATAAAGTCAAATGAAACCTTGTCCCCCCTGGTTAAACCATACAATTAAATTGAAACCTTGTCCGCTCCCCTGGTTAAGCCATAAAGTCAAATGAACCCTTGCCCCCCCCCGGTTAAACCATACAATTAAAATGAAACCTTGTCCGCCCCATCCCCTGGTTAAAACACACAATTAAAATGAAACCTTGTCCGCTCCCCTGGTTAAACCATAAAGTCAAATGAAGCCTTGTCCCCCCTGGTTAAACCATACAATTAAAATGAAACCTTGTCCGTTCCCCTGGTTAAGCCATAAAGTCAAATAAACCCTTGTCCGCCCCATCCCCTGGTTAAAACATACAATTAAAATGAAACCTTGTCCGCTCCCTGGATAAACCATAAAGTCAAATGAAACCTTTGTCCCCCCTGGTTAAACCATACAATTAAAATGAAACCTTGTCCGCTCCCTGGTTAAGTTCATAAAGTCAAATGAACCCTTGTCCCCCCCCCGGTTAAACCATACAATTAAAATGAAACCTTGTCCATCCCCCCTGGTTAAAACACACAATTAAAATTAAACCTTGTCTACCCCCCTGGTTAAACCATAAAGTCAAATGAAACCTTGTCCGCCCCCCCCTCCCCATGCTAACATCGACAACTCGTGATGTCCATAACTTTTTCATTTCTTTTTTATGTTTCAGTAGTTCTATAAATAGATCCTATTGTTGTGTATGACTGCCTTGGCACATAAAGACACAGTTGATGATTCTGTTCATTTTTTTTCCATTGAATTAATATTATTCTTTTCTTGGCGCGCAATTTTAAACGGGAACATTGTTGTAGGGCTACCCCTCCCCCCCCTACCCCCCCCCCTTTCGTTCTCTATTTCGGGTCGTAATTCTAAAATAATTTTCAAATGCGGTGTCATCGGTTTGCGCAAGTACGCGGGGCTTTTGCTGAGTGTCATAAACGGGGGTCTATCACCATGTCAGTGTAGGTCATATATACAAAGGACGGTCCAACTCCATAAGTTTCGCAAGACTCCAAATGGGCTAGTTGTTCTATTATTGAACTTACATTTTTGTTCAATAAATTTGGGAAAAAAATGACTATAGTGTCTCTTCGGTTATTGCGTGGCCACACCTACCATATAACGTACAACATAGACCCCTGGGGCGGTGGGCCCCCACTAACCTAAGAAAACAAAACTACCACAATATCAAAACGCAATTATTGAACTTCAGCAGCTGCTAACAACAAAATCGAATTGTACACGTTCATGCAGATCCATGTTGTCTATTAATACAGCCGTACCTTAATTAACGTCAGCCTTAGTTAACGACAGCCGTTGATAGCGACAGCCTAGGTTAACGACAGCCTTTGTTAGCGACAGCCTTTGATAGCGACAGCCTTTGATAGCGACAGCCTTTAATAACGACAGCCTTTGATAGCGACAGCTTTAGTTAACGAGGTATTTGTAAGCTATGATTTACGATACATCGTTAATTTGCTATTTGAACATCTAAATTGATTAACCATTATTTTATCTGTGGGCAATAGACACTTTGATTACGACGGTAACAAACCTCTAAATAACAAACCTCTAAATAACAAACCTCTAAATATCTATTATGGACTAAATATGATTATAAGTAAGTTTACAATGGGAGCTTGTCTTCAGTGGCGTCGCCATGGTTTGTGTCACCCGGTGCGGAAAAAATTCAGGGTGTCACCCCATTAAGACTTCCACCATGAGCAATGGTACAAATTTCGAATTTTCCTGCACTTGGCCTTAGAGAATTTACTTAAAAATACTTCGGCGATAAAAACAATAGTAAAATTGACTGTATTTCAGAAAGATGTATATTACTTTCATAAAACTGAGTTTGTAAATTATGTCTACAATTTTATGAAACTACGTGACTACATGCGTTCTTTTTTTTTTTTGAGTATTTGCAAAAAAACTCTAGATTGATCCGAGCAGCTTCATTTACATAAGCTTCAGACCCCCTGCATGGTGGCACCCTGTGCTACGTCTCATGTTTTTAACTGTGAATGGTTAAAAACCCCGACTAGACCGAGTTCTTTCTGCTATGAAATTTAGAACTTTTCCTTTTGGTGTCACCCTTCTGATGGTGTCACCCGGTGCGGCCCGCACCCCCACCCCCTAGTGACGCCACTGCTTGTCTTCAAATTATTTTTATCAGATATTTTTTGCCTAATTTAGCACAGTGAGCCTATAGGAGTCCTTGCTTTACATACACACACGAGACGGGCTGTAGGGCCTTTACAGTTATTTGTCCTTTACAGTTATTTGTTGCAATAATGAGCTGAGATTCATAAAGCATCACTTAGGCCGTTCTTGTAGACAGGCAGACTAGGCGTACGCGTAAAGCCCTAAAAGTAAAGTTCCCTTCTTAACCCTAACGGGCCATCGGGGCAGATGAAGTGTAGAATTCATCTGTTTCCATAACCTCGGCATATGAAGGGATTGTGTGGTTAGCACAACGCCCAGCCGCCTTTACTTCCCCAACCTAAATCAGGTACCCATTTAAAGCTGGGTGGACTTGTGGGACGACTTTGAAACACAATTCGCCTGGAAAAAATTCCCCATGGTTCTCACTGAGGATCGAACCCAGGACTCTCAGGTTGAGTGTCTACACCACTCGGCCACCCGTCCCTTAAAGCCCTAACTTTTGTATTTATTTCTATTAAAGTTGGTCCTTAAAGGGCCACGAGAGACACTGTAGTAGGATCCCAAAAATAACTAAGACGTCATGGGAACCTCTCCAAGACATTAGAGCGGCACTGTTCACAACAATAACAAACCCACTCGAGTTCAAAGTTCAGACGCAAAGTTTTCAATTTAAATCTACGAGATTCTATCAACATGTGTGGGCGACATGTTTACATTGTAAATATATCATTGGTTTAAAAAAAAAGATAAAAGGAGATTCTAAAAAAAACAAAATGTCAAGCCACTTCCATTGTTGTCTTCTCTTTCCACACTTCACATTAACGACTTCCGGAAACTCTTAAAATACACACTGACACATTTAATGTACTTTTTTTTATTTACACTGTTTTACTGACACCAAGGTCATTCAAAGTATAATTTATGTTTTACATTCTTGTTTATATCTTTATATCTAAAACTGTTAAATATAATCCACGATTTAACAGCGCCGGTGTTGTCATTCCATCAAGACTTTTGTAATAATGCTTTACCGTTGTAAGTGTTTAAGCTAATGGTAGAAATTCAAATAAAATACTAACGTTACAGTCAGTGACGTCTTGGTTTATATCTTGTACTTGGGGGTAGGCAGAGGCGTAATGAGGGGTGGGTAGGGATGCATCAAGCCCCGGGCGCTTCTCACAAAGGGGCGCCAAATGGTATATTTCACATATAATATTATATGGTTTTCGAATGATGTGTGGGGGAACCGCTAAAAAGGTATTAAAAAGGTATTCTGCTACGGCACTGGGGGTGGGGGGGGGGGGAATCGGCCACTTAAGTGGGCAGTTTAATAATTTTTGTAAAAGATTGAATGAGTATTTTATAGTTGATTCATTTACTTAATGGGGTGAAATAATGCATTCTTTTGTAAAGTAACACCCGGGCTAGATCGGTATTTTTTCTACACCTCCCCCACCCCCACCTCCATAACATCTTTACAGTTATATATAAAGTGCAGATAAACAGAAAAATACAATTAAAACAGCCCAACCCAGCATGAAGTAATGAGATACGTCAGAATGTAATACCGGAAGTTGCGCGCCACGGAGTCTACTAAATTAGAGATGGCGGTCACACATGTTGCCTCAAAATGTCCTGAGATAAAACTCATGTAAATTATGAATATCAAAATAAAAATATGTAGTTTTTTTTTTAATCTTTAACTGGCCGGTGCTTAAAAATCGTAAATAGAAATATTAAACTATCGCCCTTCAAGGACTGTTTATTCCTGTGAAAGTAACAATCTATAGGCCTTTAGTCTTACAGATCCCTCCCCCCCCCCCAGCCTATTCCATTCCCTTTCCCCATCATATTCCTTCTGCTTCAAAATGGCACGAATCATAAGTTAATCCGGAGCGTAATGAGCGTTAAAGGCGTTGGGAAAGGGTGCCCACTCTGGAAATACCACCCCACCCATCCCCTTGCCAACTTGAGTTGTCAAAAGACCCGCCTCTGTGAGCTGGTAGCAATGTAAGTGCTCCTTGGTTAAGCCACTGGAATAATCCATTATAATTCTCATCGTGTAGATTTTGCTAATATTGTTGATTATTGTGTTCTTCGTGTAATGGAGAAAACAAAATGTGTACGAATACATGTCATGCACTTATCACCAATGCACTTCATAGAACCTGTGACTAGTACACGATACCTGTTTCATCTACAAAGGGTGGACATTTACATGGAATTTTCACCGATTTTTAGCATTATTTTGGCAGAGGAATGCAGTTGCCTTTTTACAGTCTGCCTCTGACTCAAAATTTAATGGATTCCAGTCCAGTGGTTCTCAAACTTGTACACTTCGCGACCCACAGTGAGGAACAAGTAAACATTAACGAGTTATTTATTTATATACTTGAACTTTACCCCTTTCGCTTAGGAGATATAACAATCATTTTTATTTATATAAAGAATTTAGAGTCATAATAATTAGAGTCGTAATGATTGAAGTCGTAATAACGTAATAACTACACTTGCATGCACTATCAATTAATCATACATTTAAATTTTGTCCTAACACGCTTATAACTTATCCACGACTGACACTTTTAGAACCACTGAATATCTCACGTGGACATTCGTTTATTGACACCCCCCCCCCGATTAGTTTCACATAAGATAAATATAGTTTTAATGCTGTATTTATTAATAGTAAGGCAACCTACGTAGTTCATGACTGTATCACACACAGTTAAATAAATATGAACATGAGCAATAGAGACACTTGAACGATCGACGTCAGATGGAGACAGTGCTGTCATGCACTGGGGCTGGTGGGGGAGGAAGGGGGAGAGAAATAGAGAGAGCTTCGAGTGAGAAGGGACAGATAATAACTATTAATGAACACTATTTGTCTTGACGATAATTAGAGAACATAATGAGTTCACCCCTTTTTTTTTCCTTTTCTCTATTGTTTGTTTGAGGTAAGAAAAAAATGGACTCGTCCTATGGGGGAAAAGAAAAAACATATAGTTTTGCTCGTGCATACGATTGTGCCCGCTATGACAATTGGAAATATGGGCTCGCCCCCGCTGGTCCGTCTTATCGCCCACCTGCTCCAATTTCGAAACAAGTAGCACAAACTCGCTTGAAGGAAGCGTGTGGGGTGGGAGAGGGAGAGAGGGAGAAGGAGGAAAGCGGGGGGGGGGGGTACATTTGATTTCAGCAGCATTGATCCGTAGACCGCTTCCGGGGGCGACGCGACCCTGGTGGGACGTTGGGCTGTGATCTCCCCACCCCCTTCCCCCTCGCCTGATCTTGATTCCGGTTTGGTCACCGGACTGGCCGGACGTCTGTCACCATTAACCGGACTTGTATGATGACAATTTGTTCAGAGACACGACGGATGGGATGGACGTTACAGGTGATGTGCAGACCGAGCGGTTTGTTGTTGTGGGTGGTCAGAGTATTTCCGGTGTGGTCAACTTTGTCCGAATGTCCGAGTAATATTAAAAATGTACGGAAGTCGTTTCTGTACCTTTTATAATTAAAACGTACAAAGAGCGCGGGGGTGTGGAAAGGGGTGGCTAGTTAAATAAACGTTTACACGTATTTTAAAAAAACAAAAAAAAAATGGGTTTTATTTACTGTAAATGTTTATGTGTCACCCCCTACTCCCCCATTTTTGTTATGTGTAAATAAATATTGACCGCCTGCGTACGCGCATGTGTACAAACATTTAAATGGGCTCCAGACCAACTACACTGGCGCGTGAACTGGATGGCAGATATGTTACATTAAATATTTAATTAACAAGATAAGATGTAAGACTGTCATAAATCCGCGGACTCACCTTGGCAAGTTTACAACGTGCTGGTTTAAAAGTTCACTCTAAATGAGAATTAATCGCTTTGGGCCCCGGACTCAAAGGGCTTCCTGTGGGGGGCCCTTATTGTTATTAAGATGATTATAGATTGGTACCTGGTTCGATCTCCGTTGAATATTCTTGGCTCAAGTTCCCGATGTATCTCCCGTGGTGTCTCCATGGCCATTGCACTATCAGCTATGGTGGGGATGAAAAAGGGCACCATAAAAACCGTCCCATTGGTGGTTTATAAGATCTAAGAGATTTCATCTTATACTTACAGGGACTTCACACACATATTGTATAACGTATGGAAGGACCTGGTTTGTTGCTAGTATTCATCACAACCTGTGGGTGGGGGTGCTGTGTATGTTATACACGCCCCTAAGACGGGATCCCAAAATAAAAAAGGGGGGGGGACGGATTTTGATAATAAAAAGACCAAATGTATGACATGTGGTCATAAAATATGTCTTTTTCCAGAAGATGTATTCAGATTTTCTAGTTTGAAGTTAGCGATAATAAATCACGGGGCAAATCGTTGTAGTTTGGTAAACGATGTCCGATTTTTTTAAATAACCGGGCCCTGCATAAGTGAACGGCCTCTATATAATGTACGTCTCGGCGGATGCGAACAATTTGACGTGCACATCTCAAGAAAGATTGTCATTTTTTTTTAAAGCTGTGAACGTAAAAAAAAATACAGCTCCTGGTCAGTTGGGGGGGGGGCTTTCTTTGGTAGTGTGTGGTCAATGTAAGGATGAGATGAAATGTTTAAGGTGCCCTTCTCTCGTTCCCACCAACGTCGAAAGTGCAACGGCCATGGTGGCAGGACTGGAGATATAGCCATATAACCATATCCACTGGTCCTCACCGGAGAACGAACCAGGGACCCCCCTAAAGTCGACAGTCGAGCGCTTCTAGCACATACAACCTTTCCTATGCCACTCCCCTGTGCCCATAATTTCCCAACACACAATTAACCATTTTTTTTTTACGATTAGAATTGATTAGATATTTAATCATTTGTGTTGCTGAAAGACACATCGTAGTAGTACTGTGTTTGACATAGCTGATCATCGGACTAAGCCCCACACCCTTTTCCCTCTTGATGAATCAAACAATGTAATGATGCGCCGTTATTGTGAGGTACTACTTTCATTGTGTTAATAAACAGCAGACGGTAATGGTGGGAAGAAATACAGGCATCACGTGATAGTCCAGACAATTAAAGAGGCGAACATTTCATTCATGACCAAACATATAATTATGTGATGACTCACTCGCGTTGTAAAAAAAAAAAATGTAAACAAAAGAAATATTAATGACACAGTTTTAGCGCTGACCCGAACTTACTTCCGATTACTGCTTAAGAAAAAAAAAACAGAAAAACATGACCATTAAGGAGCAATTATGCAAAGACTGACGTAAAAGAAATCGATTACGCTTTTACACCACACTAAAACTAGTTCCTTTCAATTTTAGCCTCTCCTCTCTCTCTCTCTCTCTCTCTCTCTCTCTCTCACGCGGGCACGCGGCGGCGTTCTCAGTTCGCAAGCAGGCGTTCGTCGGCCTAAAAAAAAAAATCAATACGCGTGTTGGTTTCCCTCCACTAACCCCCACCGCGGTTCATTCATAACTAGGCGACTAGTAAAATTCAGTTCAGTTTACTACGAGCACGCCATTTAAGAGGATGTACCGTCTGTGTTGTTGTGGCTGCTCGGTAGATTTGAAACACTGAAACTATTCACGCCGATGTGCAAACACGGTGTGAAACCTGTCAACCGTTTTTATTTATTTTTTTATCTTTCGTCGTCTCACACTGCTGATCTTTTTTCATCGTCTTCTTCGCCAACAACAACATCACCATCATCATGGAAGTTGTGTGCGGATTAACTGTGATGGAGGTCGCGGATATGCTGGCCTCGAGGAACACTGATCAGATCCTTGTCATTGACTGCCGGTCATTCATGGCTTTCAATCAAGGGCGCATTGTCCAGGCGGTCAATATCCACTGCCCGCCCATACTCAAGAGACGTTCCGGTGGATTTATCTCCTTGGACAACATTGTGCCGTGTGACCTGAAGAGGTCTCTGTTGTTGCGGGGGGCCTACCCCAATGTGTTGGTGTACGACGAGAACACGCAGGATGTTACGCAGGCCAACAGTGATTCCAACTTACTTTCTGTGATCAAAAGTCTAATCAAACAGGTGGACGGGTTGACCGTGAGATACATCAGAGGTGAGGGCCATATGTACACATTGTTTGTATTTTCGTTAGTGATATTTACATACTTACTTGTAAGGTATAATGACATTATTGTCGATGTTAACTTTGTGGTATAATATGACGTCATTTCAACGTGTACCACTGCTAGGGATCAGTAGTAATAAACTAGTACATGTGCTGGAGATCAATAGTAGGACATAAGTACATGTATAATAGGGATCAATAGTAAGATATTTGTATATTTAATAGGAATCAATAGTAAAATACTAGTACATGTAATAGAAATCGATTGTAAAATACTAGTATATGTAATAGGTATCAATAGTTATATACTAATAAATGTAATAGGGATCAATAGTAAGATACTAATACATGTAATAGGGATCAATAGTAAGATACTAGTATATGTAACAGGTATCATTAATTAATAAGATTTTACTGACTAGAATATGGACAGGGGGGTAGGCCTATTTAGTAATACAGTTCAACGTTACTTGGGGTCATTAGTAAGACACCAGTACATGTACTTGGGATCAATAGTAAGAGTCAATCAATCAGATTTAGAATAGCCTACGTAGACTAAATAGGTTTTTAAAAAATAAAAACGAAAACCCTGGTGCAGGTAAAAATCTATCCAGTGACTAAACTCGTGTGTACCATATCCCGTTCACATTCTGTTTACTCTTCTGCTGAGATCAAGAGGCGATTAGTAAAACTCTTCCCCTCTCGTCATGTGTACTGAATATAAACTTTAAAAAAAAAAAACAACGAGTGGTGTGACACGTTGGAATGTAAACATAGAAACTTTTGGATGCCGCTGATAAACTTGAGGTAATCACTGTGACTTGGTTTAGTCGGTGCTACCTACCATCTTTTTGTCTTACTGGCTCCACCCCTTGTCTGTCGGTCTGTCTGTCTGTTGTTGTCTTCGCGCTGCTTTCTGGCGGTTTAACTGGGTCCACCCACGTCTTAGATTGTAATTATAAGATTGTTTCTTGTTTTTGTAGATTGCTATAGTACTGACAAACATGTACTTCATGTCTCTAGCCAGAATTGTACTTTTAAAACTCCCCAACTGCAGTAATATCCAGACTAGACACGTGCAATATTCTGCCCCTTTAGATCAGTGGCCCCCAACCCCCCGGTGCCGGTCCGTGGATCAAATGGTACTGGGCAGCCCAAGAAACATTGGCAGTGGCATTGTAAATCAAAACAATCTAAAATAATGAACGGTCCTCCCCCAACCCAGCGGGCCGCGGTGAAATTGCTCAACGTCGACCTGTTCGCGGCTAGAAAAAGGTTGGGGACCACTGCTTTGAACTGTGTCATCCGGCCTGTGCATTCATTTTTAAGTACATTTTATCCGACCCTTAAGTCTAATTGCTGCTTCTGGTCCGGCCGCTAGCAGCAAATTTATGAACCCTATGTGTCCCGCGATTCAGAAAGTTTTGCCCACCTATGAGCTAGACTATACGAATGATTTCAGCATTTATTCTATTACATTAGCGATGTATTCTATTACATTAGCGATGTATTCTATGACATTAGCGATGTATTCTATGACATTAGCGATGTATTCTATTCTATGACATTAGCGATGTATGCTATTACATTAGCGATGTATTCTATTACATTAGCGATGTATTCTTCTAACGTTGTCCCTGCATGTTATGGGTTTCATCCTCCAACATGAATGTGTATTAACATCAATAATAACGAATACAGAGTGTTAACGAAATCACACATCACACTTCAGGAAGTTTTCAGTTTTAGTATTCTCTTTCCCCCCTTCCCCCCCCCCCATTTTCCCCCTCCCACCCACGCTTCTCTGATAATCTCTCTCAGTTTATTTATTATTCATTTTCTCAATTCGTTGGGGTTCGGGAAGGTGCCATCATTGCTATTGGTGGCAACTATCAGCAATAACTTCATCAGTATTCAAATATATTTCGTCATTCTAAGAACATATTTTGTCATATTGATTGGTTAAAGAACATATTTTTACATATTTATTGGTTAAGGTACATATTTTGTCATATTTATTGGTTAAGGTACATATTTTGTCATATTTATTGGTTAAGGTACATATTTTGTCATATTTATTGGTTAAGGTACATATTTTGTCATATTTATTGGTTTAGGTACATATTTTGTCATATCTATTGGTTTATTTTCATCTATCCTACTCGGTTGATTGATAGAGTAGTGACGAGCATTAGTCTTCAAAAGAAATTGTATAAAACCCGTCTTCCATTCCTCCAGTCGGTTAGCATTAGCTGCTGTAAACAACTAAAGTGTGTTCTAATATTAATGTAACCCTTCCCCCGCCACCCCACCCCCCTGCAGTCATAGCTTGGTGTCTACTTGGTGTGTTGTAAAATGTTCACTCGTCAACACAGTGTGCGAGTCACGTCATAAACCATTGCTTGAGTCAGTTCCCCTAGTCCCTGGGTCTGTTGAGTGGGTCGTGGCTGCAGTCATAATATAAGGTGTACAAATGACTGTCACTCGTTTTAATTGTTCTCGTCTAACTGAAGTGTCCGAGTAGTTTTTTAAGTTATGAACAAAATCATGAACTGTTGACTCCATTGTAAGTAACCATTCTTGAACCCGGTCTCGCCACGTATCCAATATTTAGTCTGATATTTTATGTCATTCACATCATCTATGAGTGTGCAATCCAATACAGTGACATATGATTCCTACTCATCATTTAGGACATTTTTTTTGTTTACGAATTCCATTACTTACTGTATTATAGAATTAAGTATTATATTCCACTCCGGAATACGCTTTCTGTTTTTAAAATATTGCAAGATATATTTTTTATATATTCAAGACACCTGATCTATATATTTTCTCAAAAATTCATTATCTTTTTATTTTCAATTTTATTCCCAACAGCATTGTGATTTCGTCACCCTATATAAAAATCATTTACTTTCTATGTTTTGATAAGGCTGAATTGGTATCCCCCGTCACACACGCACACATTTACCCGGACTTGTAATTCTAGAAAAGACATTGATTTGTCCAACCCTTGCTCTTTCTTTGTTAGTTGAGGAAACACATTGGTCTATTAAACTCCTTTCTTTATAACCACACCGATAAGGTTTTATTTTACGTCACACTCTGCTAATCCCATATACATTTTCTAAACATGTTAATAATAAGTACATGTATAATTCTTGATGTGTAATATTTCTTAGTATTGCCTTAAATATTTCTATAACCAAACTATTTAACCTCAGTGATTAGAATTAGTATCATGGTCATGCAATGCACACATGAAACCTCCACAGGCAGATGTGACATGACATAATTCTATGCAGTTTATTTTTTAATCCGGCTATGACTACAACATATATTATATACATCGAAGACCATGATTCTTTCCTTAATTAATTGGCTACAAACCAGCATACTGACTTAAAACTATTCTCCAACATTCTGGATTCAAACTATTCAACATTCTGGATTCAAACTATTCACCAACATACTGACTTCAAACTATTCACCAACATTCTGGATTCAAACTATTCATCAACATTCTGACTTCAAACTATTCACCAACATTCTGGATTCAAACTATTCACCAACATTCTGGATTCAAACTATTCACCAACATTCTGGATTCAAACTATTCACGAACACGACTTCAAACTATTCATTAACATTCTGAAATCAGTTGTATTATCTTTTGTTATCATTCAGCTTGTGAAATATCAAGGTAAAATATTTGATTGGAAGTCTACATTTAAAAAAAATCTATTTGTTAGCGAAGAGCCGTGTTACAAGGCAGACTACACACACACACAGACAGATACACACACACACACAGACCGCGGTGTGCAACGACTGCACCTGTGGAAATAAAAGGAAAAGGTGTGCGGAGATGGGGGGGGAAGGTTTAGGTATGATAATTGTTCAAGTGTCAGCTCCACATGACTGAACTGATTCCACACCTGCACGTCTGGCCCGTGTCCCCTGTTTGACTGTGTGTGTGTGTGTGTTCCACTGTCGTACTCCTGTATGACAAAAGTGTTGCCAGATTGCGCTTCTTTTCGCAAATTTGCTACTTTTTTTTTGGGGGGGGGCTATGCTTTACAAATTTAAAGTTTTTAAATTTCGAAAAATTAAATACAAAGTTTAAGCAGCCAACAAAAAAAAATGTGTGCGCTATTTTAGACTACTTTTTTGTTGTAGGATTTGTGCTACTTTGGTCTAAAACTTTCTGGCAACACTGCTATAGGGCAGGATTAATAGGCAGCGCCACCTGTTGATTGAATGTATAGACACGTCCCGTTCCTAGTAGATACAGACATACTGATGGCTTCTTTATTGTTATTACCAGCGTGGTGGATGAAAGCTTTTTTTTTTGTTGTTGTTGTTGGTCCATACAACAAATGTTATATGTTCAATAAACGTGCTTGGTGGTTTATACAACTGTACACTCAATCATTTTACCACACATAACAAACAAAAAGAAGTAAAGCGTTCACTTTATATTAAACCCATCATGGAAGATGAAGTAAGGATTTTATTCATCTGTTTCTTGGCCACGACATATTAGTTGATTGTATGGCTAGTATTTTATTCCCCCCCCCCCCACTCCTTTCATTTCCTTCCAACTTAATTGTTTAGAATTGGGAACTTCTGGACTACCTGAGAAAAATCCCAAGCTCTCATCTGTGCCCCTTAGCCCAAGAGTCCATTTAATAGGTCACTTACATCAAATGGTGAATTTTGAAAGATAGGAAGCCACACTAAACTCTACGAAGAGCCACATGCGGCTCTGTAAACCACATCTATCCTCCTCTGGTCTTTTCCATTTCTACCGTAGTGCACCATTCTTTAACATCTCCGCTCATTGATTCAACTCATTAGAACTGATATGTACAGGTAATTTGATCATCCAAAACGAGGTTGGCCTATGGCAGTGGTCGGCAAAGTGCGGCTCCGTAGTCGCATGTGGCTCTTTGGCTCCTTAAGTGCGGCTCTGGCATTTAGTTTTATTTAGCATACAGCTTATTTAGTGTACTATTTATTTAGTATAATAAAAGCAGATTTGGCTTCTAATTTTTTTTTATAAATTGTTGTAATGTTCATATTTGGCTTTTTTGGCTGATAAGTTTGCCGCACCACTGGCCTATGGCATGTATAAACTCAAGATCCCGTGCAACAAAGAAAATCCGTGCAATGAGATTCTGTTTGTCACGTGAGAAAGTTAGTGAATACTGAATGAATTGTTTATATCATGTTACCTACAGGCTATGTCAGCCATGGGCAGGCTACGGCTCGCGGGTCAAATCCGGCCACGGCCCGCCACTTGTTTCAGAGTGTAGCACCAGCACTAACCTTTAATGTTATGACGTTTAAATAAAATGTTACTGTAAAACATGTAAAAACTGCATCCATGTGCACTTTGTCCAGCCCGCCTGTCAAATCTAGTAGTGCAGTGTGGCGTGGCCTGCGACTTAAAAAGTCTGCCCACCCTTGGACTTTGCCGTATTTCTGAAACCACCATTATGCAGGTACGTGTACTTGCACATATAAACGTTCTTAGGGTAACGGCAAACCTCTAGGCCCACAATTATCAAATGGCAAACCTCTAGGCCCACAATTATCAAATGGCAAACCTCTAGGCTCACAATTATCAAATGGCAAACCTCTAGGCCCACAATTATCAAATGGCAAACCTCTAGGCCCACAATTATCAAATGGCAAACCTCTAGGCCCACAATTATCAAACGGCAAACCTCTAGGCCCCCGTTTATCAAATTGCATCCTTCCTATTTAAGCTCTAATCTTCTTCTAAGACGATCTTGGTGATTACTTTTGCCCCCCACCCCCACCCCAAACATCTCCTTTAATCTATCCGTAAAGCATCCAGAGACTTAAGAATGTCTCAGGTTGCACCAAATATAAATTCAGTCTTAACTAGTGGTCTTCTTCAATTTAACAATAATTATATAATTATTCTGGCAGTTGTAGTTTTTATTTTATTTTTTGAGTCAAAGTCTCCCCTCCTCCCTCCCTTCAACCACCACTCAGTTGTACAAAGAGGTCATTGTTTATGCCATACTGCAACAGTTTAAAAAGACTAAAAGGGAACCAAAAAAAAAAAAAGACTCTACACGTGTAGGGGATTATTTCTATGTCTGTACTGAATTCAAGCCCGCCCCACCCCCCCCCCCACCTTTCCCCCCACCCCCACCCCGTTGGTTTGTTTATCCATGACAGTAGCAGGTGGAACATATCCTCAACTGATACTACCGTTTAAATGGGCGTGGTAGGAGGTTTAGAATTTCTCCTCAGATAACACGTAAGTTTGAAAAAACCAGGGGTTACCAAGGGTTCTGGTTAGAGTGGTAAAGGGAAGGGGGGGGATGGAAGAGGGGGGTTGTCTCATTGTAAACACAAGTGGGGCTTACATGTATTTATTTTAAACTATAAAAACACAATAATAAATACACGTGTGTGCATAGCCACGCCTACCCCAGCATCAGAATGTTTGTCTCGTGTATTGACACAGAGTGTGCACAGTTTGTTAACTTTATTTGTTTACACCGTAAGACGTCAAGTATCGTAACATGAAACAAATTAAAAAAAAAATAATAATTATGAATTAAGTTTTTTTTTTTAATAATCGTGTTAGCATACATCCCTGGGCATTACGTTTTTGGACATCTGATCCAGACATGCAGTGGCGTAACCAGCTGTAATAGGAGTCCGGGCAGGGCTCTAAGAAATGCCTTTCATTTCCGTGAGCAAAAGTATATAAACTACTGGACTCAAAAGTAAGCGTCGCCCGGTGCGGGACCCCCCCCCCCCCCCACAATCTGTTGACGCCACTGCAGTCATGTGACTAGTGGAGGTTCAAACATTGTCAGTTTGTTTACTTTCAAGCCCCCCCCCCCACCACTCCCCCCAACAAATTTGTGAAAATTGCCGTCACTCGTCATTACCCAGGTACTGTTACAAATATGGCTCTAATAATTGCTTGCGGCTCCCGATAACTAAGTGCTTTTTTTTTTTTTTCGTGTTGTTAAAATTACTTATTTTGTCAAGTGTTGTTTTTTTTTTTTACTATTAAAGTCACCGGGTCTATATTTGTGATCTAATTTGACCAATCGAGTTCATCTCTTAGTTTTATTATTAATTACTAGCTGTACCCTGCAAAACTTTTGCATAGAGTTATATCCCCTTAGGCTTGATCGGTAGGCTGGGTTATTTTTTTGGTTTCGGGCAGATCCGATTTTTTTCATGATTGTATTTTAAACTGCAATACTGTTATATTAATTTTTTTTTACTTTCGCTTTTATATATATTATTATTTTTGTTCACTTTGTCTTTATAAACCCACTATGATAGGGGCGCTTGAATATTGTGTGTGTTCACCGTGTCACACAGCCGGAATACTCTCACCCACTTGGCTCCCTGTGTACTCACACTTTGTTTTTAAGTGGGAAAAAATTAATGGAGCTTTGTGCAAACTTTCAATAGTTTTTTTGAGGTTTCTGTTATTAATTGTTTTCTAGCAATCACCTTATTTTGTCAAAGTGTCAGTTTTCAGACAAAACATAACTCATGGCAGTGATTGGTAGTTCTGTGGGAACTAAACTCTTTGCCTCGTTTGCAAACTTTACCTTTTTTTTTTATTTACTTCATATCATAGCAGTTGCTAGCTTAATATGTATTGCTAACGTTATATATTATGAAATGTTTGGGTATCTATTTTAAATATATTTTTGATATATCATTGTGAAGTATTGCTACTGGTTTCATTGCATTCAATGTATAAATCTTCGGCGATACAATACAGTTTTTTTCCCCCAAGTTCGGAATAAAACCATAAATCTGTTATTTGTTGATATCACGCCACAAACTAGATTCCCTTTTCAAACAATTCTATTGAAACTCTGTTTTGTTGCACTGACACTGTTCAGCCAGTTTATTGAAACTCTGTTTTGTTGCACTGACACTGTTCAGCCAGTTTATTGAAACTGTTTTGTTGCACTGACACTGTTCAGCCAGTTTATTGAAACTCTGTTTTGTTGCACTGACACTGTTCAGCCAGTTTATTGAAACTGTTTTGTTGCACTGACACTGTTCAGCCAGTTTATTGAAACTCTGTTTTGTTGCACTGACACTGTTCAGCCAGTTTATTGAAACTCTGTTTTGTTGCACTGACACTGTTCAGCCAGTTTATTGAAACTCTTGTTTTGTTGCACTGACACTGTTCAACCAGTTTATTGAAACTCTGTTTTGTTGCACTGACACTGTTCAACCAGTTTATTGAAACTCTGTTTTGTTGCACTGACACTGTTCAACCAGTTTAAACAGAACCTTTCACTTTGAAGGATCTCGCTGCTCGACTTATTACATTCAATGTTCACTTTTCCACCCCTCTACTCATTGTTTAACTATGTTCTCCCTTGCTATCTCCTCTGTTTAGTACATCTAGTTCAAGGTAAAAATGAATGTCAATGGTTCTTAAACCTTTGTAAGTCGTGACCCATGAAGAATTTATTTTACACAGTGACCCACCAGTAAAGAAAGAAAAAGAATCAAATAAAGAAAATCTCTAATTCCTCGGATATATTCTCAATTTATTAATTATTGTACAATGTTTGGTGACCCAGTTCCAATTGGCTCGTGACCCAGTTCCAATTGGCTCGTGACCCACTCTTTTGAGAGTCACTGATTTATAGTGCTGAACCTTTTTTTTTTAAATTTAGTAAATTTCGCGATTCAAAACAATCAAACAAACGAATCTGTGCTCATCTTAATACATCAGCCAATCATTAGTGCCTTACAAACAATGTTTACACATTTTTAAAAAAAAAGGATTGGGGGGAGAGAGGCAAATGTCATGTTAAATTTAAGCTCCGTGCACTGAGTGTCGACTGAATGACATCTGTTTAAAAAAAAAGGTCTCAGTGCGTTGGGAAACCCGAGGACGTGGGCGATAATATTATCATATTTTTTTTCCTATTGGTTTTCTTTTTTTTTATTATAACATAAAAAATTGTATGCTGTCTGACTGACTTATTCACCCACCCTACCAGTTTATATTACATGTGGGTACTTTAGACAAACACTATATTCACTATTTTCTTCATGCATATGTATAGTTGTATAAATTGTATTGTGTATGTCGATTGATGGGTAAAAAAAAATAAACTTATTGGGTAAAACAATCGTATTTTAAGTTTTTGGATTAATTTATACATTTTAAATTTAGATAAATTTCTTTTAAATAATGTGAACATAAGTTTATTTAATGTCGTCATTAATGAGGTAGTTAATTAAAATTAAAGAACAGTTTTGTGTAATTACTAAGTACTAGTTGGTGTGTGTGTGTACGGGGGGGAGGAGATATCTTTGTTACGTACGTCATAGATAGTATGTCATGGTACAAAGATACTCGCAGTGTTTTTTTTACCACTGTTAGCTGTTATTACTTTTAAAAAAAAAACTGTACATAATCATTAAATTATCTTTGTTTTTTTTTTTAATGCAAATATATTGTTTGAATTTTCAAATCCGCTTCAAGTATTACAGTTCTCTGTGCATACAAGGCATGTACGTTAAACCCGGCATTAAATCATTTTATTATCAACTGCCGGGTTGACAAACACTTTGTGTAATCTTTTGCCTAACTAATTCACAAAACCACTACCCTCCCCCTTCCACCGCCCTTCCTATCAAATATATTCAATTATTTATTTATTTATTTATTTTAATAAAAAAAACTTCGATTAATAGAATACGTCGAATTATATCTTTAAAAAGGTCAAATGAAAACTTTGAAATCTATAAGATCTAACGATGTAGCATCAACATTATTTTACCAAATATTTCCAATTAAAAAAAAAGAACTTTAGTTTCGGTAGCTCCATTAAGACGTAATTATTTTATTTTTTTTTACTAAATAATGTGTTTGACTAAATTGTCTAAAGAACAAAAAAATGAAGAAATAAAATACAGGTAATGATTGTATGAATACATTTTAAATGAAATACGTGTAATAATTTGTTGTAACTGTAATTATGATATTTTAAAAATCGTAATTATTTTTGAAAGGATGGAAATAGCGGTTCTGATGTTATATGATTCGACTATTAGTAATACTGTCAATACTTCTTGCGTTACTGCGAGGTAAACTATATTTAAATCACAACTGCATACATAGACGTCCTAAGTTGTTTGAAGGAAAAGGGAGGCGGGGGGTGGCAATCAAAGATAAACAGGGTTATGGGGACCAATGCTAAAGTAACTGTCTGGGCCTCTGAAGCATCAGTTCGAATTGGTTCTGTACTGCACGGGAGAGAGGAAGAATGGGAGGGGGGGTGTCGCCTAGTTGGCCTATCCATAAGTACGGCCCTAACTGTATGACGTCAACGTATGAAATATATATGCACTATACATATTTAGTGAATATCTGGAACGTATGCAATGTCAGGTCGATGTCCCTGTATAAAATACACAAACCAAACACTTAAAAGTAAAACATAAAAGTAATACCTTGTCAGTGTACCAGGAAGTGGTTTAGGACCAAATTTATAGATCAAGAAAAAACAAAAAGAAGAGATGGGAATGTGCTGGGATGGGGGGGGGGGGGGGGCGCAATATTTTTTCTTTTTCGCTTGTACTATCTGAAGACTTTCGGCAGGATCTACGCCTGTCTATTACTTCCGGGCTCAACCGTCAAAATCAACGATAAAGATTGTTTTATTTTCGTTTCCTGCCTCACTCTGGATAAAGTGTGTGCGTGTGTGGGTGTACGGCGTGCATCTGCCTTTTTTTTTTAAAGCGCGTGCGTCCATATCGGGACAAGTTTACATCCGGTGTGTGTGTGTGTGTGTGTTAAGGTGGGCGTTTCCCCCCTTGAACACGGTCAATATTTTTTCTGTTGTATTGAACTTTTTTGTTTGTGAGCTGTGTTACACCCCCCCTCCCTTCCCGCGCGAAATTGGTCAGACGATGTGGGTTCAATGGGAAATCAGCAAAAAAAAAAAACACCATTTCGTAAAACTAAGTTCACGTAAACTGTAGGTCGAAATGGTGGAATAGTCTTTGTTGTTTTTTTTTCAACCAAGTTGGGTTCATTCAGACACGCTCAGTGAGTGGCTGGTTTATTAATGTATTTATACTCCTGTCAATGCAGCTGGTTTATTCATGTATTTATACTCCTGTCAATGCAGCTGGTTTATTCATGTATTTATACTCCTGTCAATGCAGCTGGTTTATTCATGTATTTATACTCCTGTCAATGCAGGTGGTTTCCAGGCTGTCCAAGAAGAGTGTCCGGTTTTATGCAGGCGACAAGACATACCTGTGATACACAATTCTAGAGACAAGTTGTCTCACAAGGATCGGCGGCGACCCTCCCCTCAGGTAAGAATTTCCTGAGGTGTGCACTGCACTGGTTATTAAGGGTTCCAGAAGAGATTCTGTGCAAAAGGCAAAAAATCTAAACAACCAATAATAATTTACTGAGTTTGATTTGCTCACTTGATCTTTTGTTGTTTTTTTTTCACGAATTGTAAAAATGAAACAATTTGTAGTGGTAACATGTTAATTTAATACTATCACTGTAGTAATTTATTGGAAAACGTATGATATTTTATGTCAGATACCACTTAGCGCATTAGTGCACTGGTTATTGTGGCACTAGGCGGGCTCAGTCAGATTAGATTCCTTTTTAACGTCAGCGTACTCACAAACCATTGTGTGCTGAACTTTGCTGGGGGTCTCTACGGCATAGAAAAAAAAAGAATGAAATGTACATGATTTATTAGCCTGGGTCCTTTATAGTCGTGTGGCTAACACTGGGGGTGGGGGGAGGGGAGGAAGGGAGAGGGGGTGGCATGCATTAATAACTCCCCACCCCCATGAGTCAGATCGATGGTTAAGAAACCGGTTACACCAGGTCATTCATATGCTTTAATAACCCTGGTCTGCCCGAAGCCAAGTGCATGTCTCTGTAGAATTTGTTCTTGCAATAAATTGAAAAATAGAAGAAACATTGCGGCCTGTACACATACACACACACACATACACAAAAACTGTTTTACAATGAGCCGTGAACTTTTAGCCACGGCTCTTGTCCACTTGTCGCTCACTACGGACTCCCTGTGTAGCCACCCTGTTGTCCACTGTGACAGGGCTTGTGACTTGTCGCTCACTACGGATTCCCTGTGAGTATAACACGCGACAGATGTGACGGCCTGCGTCCAATCGTGCGATATTAATTAAAAAGATACATCTATAGGGTGTCCACTCTGTAGAGAAGCGTGACCACCGACTACTATTAGTAGTAGGTCGGACAGTTTATTATCTGTCTGTCGTGAATGAAGACTGTGGTCCAGAAACGTGTCCACGGAGAAAATAATTTAACGCTCAGTATCATAATGACACTGGAATAGGGGTGGGTGGGTGGGTGTAGTCTGTCACATTTACATATCGATCTTATTTTTCATTTTAATGTCTGCTTTAAAATGTCAAAGTTCATATATATTTATAAAAATATCAATCAAGTCTCAAGGACAGACAATATATTTTGACGAACGTTCGATTAAAATCTGATTCGATTATGTCATTAAAAGAATGTCACTCAGAGTATTCGGTGTCTTTTATATGTTAAGGTAATATTTAGTTTTATTGTAGATTTGTCTGACAAGATATATACATATATAGGATTTCGAATTTTTTTTTTGTCTGTCTTCTGTTGTCTTTGTGCATGTTACTTGAATAGACAGCAGACATCAGAGACGAAATTAGCATTTCTGTTCAACATCCGGGTGCCTGGGGCGAGTGTCTATGTTGGACTTAAGGCGAGTGAATGCGGGGCCCTGAACCAGTAACTATCTGTCGTACAAAAAATATTCTATAATGGGAACGTGGAGGGTGTGGGGTGGGGGGAGGGAGTGGTGGATGTCCAAGTTGACACTAGGTTTCTAGTGGTTGGTAGGTGCAGTGAGCATTGGAAGCAGCCCCGTAGGGTGAACATTTTACAGCAGGGGCCAGGCATTCTACAGCAGGGGCCAGGTAATACATTTTACTAGGTAGAGCAAACAAGCAGAGGGGGGCAGACAAAACGCAGGGGGGCCCGCCCCCTGGCTCCCCCCCCCCGCACGCTACGGGCCTGATTGGAAGTCTTACGGGAATATTTTATGCTTAACTTTTGGCTGTATAAAACATGTGGCCAACGGGCTTACGGTACACGCCCACCTCCTTACCCCCCCCCCCTTTTCTTCACTTTTAATATGAATTGATATTTGACGTCGCCAGAAATTGACGTATCAGTCCAAACCATATATCTATAGTTTAATATCCTTTGCAATGGCCGACCCCACGTTAAAGTATTTGCCTTCAGAAGGTCAGAGGTTAATTAAGCGACTTCTGGACACTCCCTGATGTCATCGGAATTCCTTACCAAAGACGATTTTCAAATGCGATAAAATGAAACCATCTCTCTACCAAAATAAAAAAAAAAATCCAAAATGACTATCCTTATTAGTTCTTTAGTTCATGTGAAGCAGAAAAAAATAAATAATCTAAAGCTTAAAAAAATCATAAGCCTGGACTTTAGTATGTCCGAGCTCCCCTTTTTTAAAGCTGACCTACTCGAGGCAATGCCCTACTGAGGTGAAATAGTTCGTTTTCACAACAACATACTTACTGGTAGTACATACCGACCGCGCAATAGTACATGCCACTTGATAGCCTCACCTTATCTTGAACGCTCATCTCCGGCTTATATCACTCACTGTACGTTCATCTTGGGGGGGGGGGGGGGGAGGCGGGTTTGATGTACCGCGTCGAGAAAATCTTTCACTTGAAAGCCGTTTTTTAGAGTTGTCAGCTATCACCACTTAAAGACTAAAAATAAACATTCCTGCATTGACATTGTTTCATCATGAGCATTATATATATATATATATATATATATATATATATATATATATATATAGATAGATAGACAGACAGACAGACAGACAGACAGACAGACAGACAGACAGACAGACAGATAGATAGATAGATAGATAGATAGATAGATAGATAGATAGATAGATAGATAGATAGATAGATAGATAGATAGATAGATATCCTTGCTATTAGCATTTTCTTATCATACATTACCCTATTGAAATATTACTTTTGTTATTTATTTTCAGGAATTAAATGATTATTTGCAAATATAGAAAATGAATTACTAATATTACTGTATATTATTACTGTATATTTTTACCCGCGTAGACTTATAAAATAAAACGTCTTAGTAGCTAACTGTGTGACGGGCTGATTCCGAGCCCCTCACTATTAAGTGGTAAAATATTTCATTACTTCTAAAAAAAATCCACCTTATATTTTCCTTCAAGCTATCTTGTAATCAGAAATGTATAACAGAACGGTGGGGTGTGGTGGGGTGGGGGACTTCATATACACAAGTGAATGGTTTAATGCTGTAGTTTGTTGGTATGTGCCACCCACCCACCCCCAACCAGGTATCCAGCAGTAACTGTGTATGTGTGTGGTCTTCAAGTCCAGTAAATCAGACCTCTGTGTGTGGTCTGTAGATGGAATACTGCGTGGGTGGTCTAGCCGTGGTAGGTTCAATAATTCGATACAGAAGAAAACGTGGAAGAGGGGGGGGGGCAGTAAACATTTTTGAGGAGATCAGACAGGAGGGGGGGGGGACAAATGATGACAAATACTTGTGACACTAGTCTTTGACAGTTGAGTTTTATTTTGTGACATCTTGTCTAGCAAGTGTATTCAACCAAAATATGTTTGACGTAATTATGGTGACTGTAGATGTTCGTGTCACATTGTACACTCACTGTGTATTAACAAGCTGTTACTTGTGTCACATTTGTACACTGTGTATTAACCAGCTGTTACTTCTTGTCATATTTGTACACTGTGTATTAACCAGCTGTTACTTCTTGTCACATGTGTACACTTACTGTGTATTAACCAGCTGTTACTTCTTGTCACATGTGTACACTTACTGTATATTAACAAGCTGTTACTTCTTGTCACATGTGTACACTCACCGTGTATTAACAAGCAGTTACTTCTTGTCACATGTGTACACTCACCGTGTATTAACAAGCTGTTACTTCTTGTCACATTTGTACACTCACCGTGTATTAACAAGCTGTTACTTCTTGTCACATTTGTTTTATTATATAATTCATGTGTGATGTCCTTGTAAAATGTAAAAAAAAACACAAAGAACTCTAAAATAAACTTTAGTCACAGGCTGTTATTATTACTTGTAACGAAGTAAATTTTTTTTCCATCAGCCATTTTTTTTCATGTCTTTTTAGATACATTTCCGGTGCCCATAGTTTCAGCCAATTCATAATGTTCACTTAACGATTAGTTTAGATTTAAAAAAGATGCATCATTGCAACATGCCCTTGGTGATCTCCCCCCCACCACACACACACACACACACACACACACATACACTCGTTTTCTTTATCTGTCAGATCTCGTGCCGTGAGGGAGTAGGTACACACATGTGTGGCATCCACAAATTGTTTTCTGTCTTCATCTTTGTGTGAGTGACGCCATTTGTGTCAGTGACGTCATTTGACAAGTGGCAAGGGGCGAAACGGTAAAGGGGGGTGGGGGTGGGATATCTGGAACATCAAACTATAATCGGGGGGAGGGGGGGAGAAATGTCTGACCGACTTGATGCTAAGAAAGAAATCAGTCCTGACATATTTTATATCTAGTCTTTTCCTCAAACCCTCAAAATCTCCTTTTCTCTCTCACTCACTCAGAATTTTTTCTCCTTCCTCTTTCTCATTCATACTATCATCTCATCTCTCCTCCTCCCCTACCCCCCCCCCCCGATCTGTCCTCGATATCATTACCAGACCAGCCCGGCCAATGGAAAGGCAGCCTTTCGCACGTGCGTGGGAGTTTGTAAAATAACGTCATTTCTATCAGCTGCTCCATTCTTAAAGCATCCCCCCCCCCGTTATTCGCACATAAACATTTCAGATTACACTGTGATAAGATGTGCTCTCGGATAAATCGAACAGTAAGACGCGGGGGAGGAGTGGGGGGGGCAGGGAGTGAGAGATCGAACTAAATATTTGACGAACATGAGTGGTACGCGTTCCCCGAGTTCTTTAAACAAGATTAGTCCTGGATGTGAATCTTTCTATAATATATATATACTAGTTGCAAGTACCCGGCTTTGCCCGGGTTTAAAATAAGGTTTTCTGTTTACCTTTTGTTTTCTCCCTACCCCCTCTCTCCCTCCCTACCTCCCCCTCTCTCTCCCTCCTTACCCCCTCTCTCCCTTTCTCTTTCCCTTCCTCCCTTTCTCCCTCCCTCCCTAACTCTCCCATCTCCCTCTCTCTCCCTATATCCCTCCCTCCTTCTCTCACCCCCGTCCCCCCTCTCTCCACCTTCCTCCCTTCCTCCTCCCCCCTCTCTCCCTCCCATCCTCCCTCTCTCTCTCCCTCTCTCCTTCCCTCCCCTTTCTCTCACTCCCTCCACTCTATCTCCCTCCCTACTCCCGCTCTCCCTCCCTTCCTTTCTCTTTCCTTCCCTCCCTTTCTCTCTCCAACCCTCCCTCTCCCTCCCTCCCCCTTAATCTCCCTCCCTACCACCTCTCCCCCTCTCTGCCCCCTCCCTCCCTGCCCCTCTCTCTTTATCTCTCTCCCCCTCCCTCTCTCTGTACAATTAAACGTCAAATTACGCTTCTTAAATAAACAGAAAACCTTATTTTAATCCCGGGCAAAGTCGGGTACTTGCAGCATGAAAAAAAAACAACAACAATATTTTTTTTACCCGTCCCTAGCCCTTTCTTCACCGTCCGTTCAATTACACATTCACTTGGTGCGCGATTTTTATTTATAGTGAAGGCGATCCCATACCGTGAATACTTTAATATAGTAAAATACTAAAATAATTAATTACAATTAAACTACGCATTGAGATTGTATTAATAATGTTAATAATGTCACAGAAACATTTTAATTAACGTATTTCCGTTTATTAAGTGCACCTTTAATTTTAACCTTCCGAATACATAAAACGATAGGTAAATAAAAATAATTAATTACAACTAAACTACCCATCGAGATGAAACGAAACCTGTCCTATAACCTTCCCCATGTAATTATGTGTATGTGTAACAAATTTCACGTTACTTGGTTTTCTGGATCTTGAGTTATAAGGGAACAGACAGACAGACAGACAACAAATGCGTCTTATAAGTATATATATATATATATATATATATATATATATATATATATATATATATATTGTTGCACTTGATGCACTGATCGACATTACTTGTATTTAGTCTTTACTTTCAATCTTTGATAATTGTATCTGTAGTCTTTACTTTCAATATTAGATGGTGTTATCTGTAAGTCTTTACTTTTAATATTAGATGGTGTTATCTGTAAGTCTTTACTTTTAATCTTTGATGATGTTATCTGTAGTCTTTACTTTCAATATTAGATGGTGTTATCTGTAAGTCTTTACTTTCAATCTTTGATGATGTTATCTGTAGTCTTAACTTTCAATATTAGATGATGTTATCTGTAAGTCTTTACTTTCAATCTTTGATGATGTTATCTGTAGTCTTAACTTTCAATATTAGATAATTTTTATCTGCCCGTTGAAAAATTCGAAATAACACCAACAATTGTTCAAAGATGGACATCACATTTGTTAGAACATGACTGTGTGATTAGTCATGTAATATCCCTCGAATTTCATCGTTTTTTTTTATATTTATTTTGTTTGGTGGATGGTGGGTGGGTGGGGGGGGGTCAAATTTAGAAACCTTTGAAACATGAGTCTGAACTATAAAATCACTCTGCACACAAAGTCAGTTCTTTCTCTAATGTTCTATACAGGGCTATTCTCTGTCTTAAAGAAGGATTGCGTAACATGTAATTTGAATACGCCAAAGGCGAGTCATAGACATGCATGGTGACAACCTTATAGTTGTGTAAAATCACAAATTTATATGACAATCGATCCCAGCTAATCATTATAGGTGGTAGTGGGAAGTCACAGTGGTGTCATCAGTCATTGGGAAGTCACAGTGGTGTCATCAGTCATTGCATATATAAAAAAAAAATATTGCAGGAGGGGGTACGCGACACATGGACTGGGAACCACTGCTGTCAAACTTGCAGCTACATTTTAAACAACAACAAAAAAAAATAATAATTCCGGACAGAATGACATTAAAAAATAACTCTAACTGACATTTTGTCATTTATGACGTACATGTCAAATTAAAATCTATAAATAGCACCGTCTGGCCCACTTAGGGATGGTTCAGAGAGGAATACGTATTTTTTGCTATTTTAAAACATTATATCGTCTCGTCCGAAGCCGGGAGTCGCAGCATCCATTGTTCAGTTCATCCAGGTCTCAACGCTGGAAATAAATAATAATAACTTGCTGTCATTTACATTTGTAAATATGTTGACGACTCAAAACTGGTTAGTTTGTTTTTAAATTCACCCGGCCCCTTGACTAATTCATTTGTTTCTGTCAGCCTCCCTCATACATAATCAGGTCATTGTATGTGTGTGGAGGTGGATGGGGGGGGGGGTCTATAATTATTGGATGGGGGGAAGGGGGCGCTTTCTATTTTGTTATCGAAATTCTGTGAAAGACAAAAACTTACTTCTTTAAAAAAAATATGTATATCACAGCGCTGAAAACAATTTGCTTTTCGTCAGAAAAAATATCTTCGAGAAAATGTCTTACATTTATATAATTTATAATACATTTTACAAGGCTATCTAGTTCGGCAGACATTAGTATTGGGATACCAGACTATGATATTATTGAGTAAGGCAGACATTAATATTAGAATACCAGACTATGATATTATCGAGTAAGGCAGACATTAATATTAGAATACCAGACTATGATATTATCGAGTAAGGCAGACATTAATATTAGAATACCAGACTATGATATTATCGAGTAAGGCAGACATTAATATTAGAATACCAGACTATGATATTATCGAGT